>OU452225.1:18074994-18259994 GCA_911728455.2 Marthasterias glacialis
ATTTTATGCGATTTTATGATAGAAAATGATAGAGTAGACATCACTGAAGAGGGTTTGTGTGTGGGGAAGGGGTCGATTCGCAATATTTGGGCAAATGGCAATATTTTGGGTCAATTCTGACGTCATCAAGATGGCCGCAAAAGCTCGCTAGCTCCCGAAATAATGCAAGTTGGGACCTCTAGTTTGTTGGACACGTCTCGGAAGAGCCGCCCGCATCGACTGATTCCATGAAAAGCACTTTTCAAAATGGCTCGAAAATTAAAATTTCTGACAGGGAGCTCCCTGTGAGCACTCGCACTTTTGGCCAAAAAAATTTTATGCGATTTTATGATAGAAAATGATAGAGTAGACATCACTGAAGAGGGTTTGTGTGTGGGGAAGGGGTCGATTCGCAATATTTGGGCAAATGGCAATATTTGGGTCAATTCTGACGTCATCAAGATGGCCGCAAAAGCTCGCTAGCTCCCGAAATAATGCAAGTTGGGACCTCTAGTTTGTTGGACACGTCTCGGAAGAGCCGCCCGCATCGACTGATTCCATGAAAAGCACTTTTCAAAATGGCTCGAAAATTAAAATTTCTGACAGGGGAGCTCCCTGTGAGCACTCGCACTTTTGGCCAAAAAAATTTTATGCGATTTTATGATAGAAAATGATAGAGTAGACATCACTGAAGAGGGTTTGTGTGTGGGGAAGGGGTCGATTCGCAATATTTGGGCAAATGGCAATATTTGGGTCAATTCTGACGTCATCAAGATGGCCGCAAAAGCTCGCTAGCTCCCGAAATAATGCAAGTTGGGACCTCTAGTTTGTTGGACCACGTCTCGGAAGAGCCGCCCGCATCGACTGATTCCATGAAAAGCACTTTTCAAAATGGCTCGAAAATTAAAATTTCTGACAGGGAGCTCCCTGTGAGCACTCGCACTTTTGGCCAAAAAATTTTTATGCGATTTTATGATAGAAAATGATAGAGTAGACATCACTGAAGAGGGTTTGTGTGTGGGGAAGGGGTCGATTCGCAATATTTGGGGCAAATGGCAATATTTGGGTCAATTCTGACGTCATCAAGATGGCCGCAAAAGCTCGCTAGCTCCCGAAATAATGCAAGTTGGGACCTCTAGTTTGTTGGACACGTCTCGGAAGAGCCGCCCGCATCGACTGATTCCATGAAAAGCACTTTTCAAAATGGCTCGAAAATTAAAATTTCTGACAGGGAGCTCCCCTGTGAGCACTCGCACTTTTGGCCAAAAAAATTTTATGCGATTTTATGATAGAAAATGATAGAGTAGACATCACTGAAGAGGGGTTTGTGTGTGGGGAAGGGGTCGATTCGCAATATTTGGGCAAATGGCAATATTTGGGTCAATTCTGACGTCATCAAGATGGCCGCAAAAGCTCGCTAGCTCCCGAAATAATGCAAGTTGGGACCTCTAGTTTGTTGGACACGTCTCGGAAGAGCCGCCCGCATCGACTGATTCCATGAAAAGCACTTTTCAAAATGGCTCGAAAATTAAAATTTCTGACAGGGAGCTCCCTGTGAGCACTCGCACTTTTGGCCAAAAAAATTTTATGCGATTTTATGATAGAAAATGATAGAGTAGACATCACTGAAGAGGGTTTGTGTGTGGGGAAGGGGTCGATTCGCAATATTTGGGCAAATGGCAATATTTGGGTCAATTCTGACGTCATCAAGATGGCCGCAAAAGCTCGCTAGCTCCCGAAATAATGCAAGTTGGGGACCTCTAGTTTGTTGGACACGTCTCGGAAGAGCCGCCCGCATCGACTGATTCCATGAAAAGCACTTTTCAAAATGGCTCGAAAATTAAAATTTCTGACAGGGAGCTCCCTGTGAGCACTCGCACTTTTGGCCAAAAAAATTTTATGCGATTTTATGATAGAAAATGATAGAGTAGACATCACTGAAGAGGGTTTGTGTGTGGGGAAGGGGTCGATTCGCAATATTTGGGCAAATGGCAATATTTGGGTCAATTCTGACGTCATCAAGATGGCCGCAAAAGCTCGCTAGCTCCCGAAATAATGCAAGTTGGGACCTCTAGTTTGTTGGACACGTCTCGGAAGAGCCGCCCGCATCGACTGATTCCATGAAAAGCACTTTTCAAAATGGCTCGAAAATTAAAATTTCTGACAGGGAGCTCCCTGTGAGCACTCGCACTTTTGGCCAAAAAAATTTTATGCGATTTTATGATAGAAAATGATAGAGTAGACATCACTGAAGAGGGTTTGTGTGTGGGGAAGGGGTCGATTCGCAATATTTGGGCAAATGGCAATATTTGGGTCAATTCTGACGTCATCAAGATGGCCGCAAAAGCTCGCTAGCTCCCGAAATAATGCAAGTTGGGACCTCTAGTTTGTTGGACCACGTCTCGGAAGAGCCGCCCGCATCGACTGATTCCATGAAAAGCACTTTTCAAAATGGCTCGAAAATTAAAATTTCTGACAGGGAGCTCCCTGTGAGCACTCGCACTTTTGGCCAAAAAAATTTTATGCGATTTTATGATAGAAAATGATAGAGTAGACATCACTGAAGAGGGTTTGTGTGTGGGGAAGGGGTCGATTCGCAATATTTGGGCAAATGGCAATATTTGGGTCAATTCTGACGTCATCAAGATGGCCGCAAAAGCTCGCTAGCTCCCGAAATAATGCAAGTTGGGACCTCTAGTTTGTTGGACACGTCTCGGAAGAGCCGCCCGCATCGACTGATTCCATGAAAAGCACTTTTCAAAATGGCTCGAAAATTAAAATTTCTGACAGGGAGCTCCCTGTGAGCACTCGCACTTTTGGCCAAAAAAATTTTATGCGATTTTATGATAGAAAATGATAGAGTAGACATCACTGAAGAGGGTTTGTGTGTGGGGAAGGGGTCGATTCGCAATATTTGGGCAAATGGCAATATTTGGGTCAATTCTGACGTCATCAAGATGGCCGCAAAAGCTCGCTAGCTCCCGAAATAATGCAAGTTGGGACCTCTAGTTTGTTGGACACGTCTCGGAAGAGCCGCCCGCATCGACTGATTCCATGAAAAGCACTTTTCAAAATGGCTCGAAAATTAAAATTTCTGACAGGGAGCTCCCTGTGAGCACTCGCACTTTTGGCCAAAAAAATTTTATGCGATTTTATGATAGAAAATGATAGAGTAGACATCACTGAAGAGGGTTTGTGTGTGGGGAAGGGGTCGATTCGCAATATTTGGGCAAATGGCAATATTTGGGTCAATTCTGACGTCATCAAGATGGCCGCAAAAGCTCGCTAGCTCCCGAAATAATGCAAGTTGGGACCTCTAGTTTGTTGGACACGTCTCGGAAGAGCCGCCCGCATCGACTGATTCCATGAAAAGCACTTTTCAAAATGGCTCGAAAATTAAAATTTCTGACAGGGAGCTCCCTGTGAGCACTCGCACTTTTGGCCAAAAAAATTTTATGCGATTTTATGATAGAAAATGATAGAGTAGACATCACTGAAGAGGGTTTGTGTGTGGGGAAGGGGTCGATTCGCAATATTTGGGCAAATGGCAATATTTGGGTCAATTCTGACGTCATCAAGATGGCCGCAAAAGCTCGCTAGCTCCCGAAATAATGCAAGTTGGGACCTCTAGTTTGTTGGACACGTCTCGGAAGAGCCGCCCGCATCGACTGATTCCATGAAAAGCACTTTTCAAAATGGCTCGAAAATTAAAATTTCTGACAGGGAGCTCCCTGTGAGCACTCGCACTTTTGGCCAAAAAAATTTTATGCGATTTTATGATAGAAAATGATAGAGTAGACATCACTGAAGAGGGTTTGTGTGTGGGGAAGGGGTCGATTCGCAATATTTGGGCAAATGGCAATATTTGGGTCAATTCTGACGTCATCAAGATGGCCGCAAAAGCTCGCTAGCTCCCGAAATAATGCAAGTTGGGACCTCTAGTTTGTTGGACACGTCTCGGAAGAGCCGCCCGCATCGACTGATTCCATGAAAAGCACTTTTCAAAATGGCTCGAAAATTAAAATTTCTGACAGGGAGCTCCCTGTGAGCACTCGCACTTTTGGCCAAAAAAATTTTATGCGATTTTATGATAGAAAATGATAGAGTAGACATCACTGAAGAGGGTTTGTGTGTGGGGAAGGGGTCGATTCGCAATATTTGGGCAAATGGCAATATTTGGGTCAATTCTGACGTCATCAAGATGGCCGCAAAAGCTCGCTAGCTCCCGAAATAATGCAAGTTGGGACCTCTAGTTTGTTGGACACGTCTCGGAAGAGCCGCCCGCATCGACTGATTCCATGAAAAGCACTTTTCAAAATGGCTCGAAAATTAAAATTTCTGACAGGGAGCTCCCTGTGAGCACTCGCACTTTTGGCCAAAAATTTTTTATGCGATTTTATGATAGAAAATGATAGAGTAGACATCACTGAAGAGGGTTTGTGTGTGGGGAAGGGGTCGATTCGCAATATTTGGGCAAATGGCAATATTTGGGTCAATTCTGACGTCATCAAGATGGCCGCAAAAGCTCGCTAGCTCCCGAAATAATGCAAGTTGGGACCTCTAGTTTGTTGGACACGTCTCGGAAGAGCCGCCCGCATCGACTGATTCCATGAAAAGCACTTTTCAAAATGGCTCGAAAATTAAAATTTCTGACAGGGAGCTCCCTGTGAGCACTCGCACTTTTGGCCAAAAAAATTTTATGCGATTTTATGATAGAAAATGATAGAGTAGACATCACTGAAGAGGGTTTGTGTGTGGGGAAGGGGTCGATTCGCAATATTTGGGCAAATGGCAATATTTGGGTCAATTCTGACGTCATCAAGATGGCCGCAAAAGCTCGCTAGCTCCCGAAATAATGCAAGTTGGGACCTCTAGTTTGTTGGACACGTCTCGGAAGAGCCGCCCGCATCGACTGATTCCATGAAAAGCACTTTTCAAAATGGCTCGAAAATTAAAATTTCTGACAGGGAGCTCCCTGTGAGCACTCGCACTTTTGGCCAAAAAAATTTTATGCGATTTTATGATAGAAAATGATAGAGTAGACATCACTGAAGAGGGTTTGTGTGTGGGGAAGGGGTCGATTCGCAATATTTGGGCAAATGGCAATATTTGGGTCAATTCTGACGTCATCAAGATGGCCCCAAAAGCTCGCTAGCCCCCGAAATAATGCAAGTTGGGACCTCTAGTTTGTTGGACACGTCTCGGAAGAGCCGCCCGCATCGACTGATTCCATGAAAAGCACTTTTCAAAATGGCTCGAAAATTAAAATTTCTGACAGGGAGCTCCCTGTGAGCACTCGCACTTTTGGCCAAAAAAATTTTATGCGATTTTATGATAGAAAATGATAGAGTAGACATCACTGAAGAGGGTTTGTGTGTGGGGAAGGGGTCGATTCGCAATATTTGGGCAAATGGCAATATTTGGGTCAATTCTGACGTCATCAAGATGGCCGCAAAAGCTCGCTAGCTCCCGAAATAATGCAAGTTGGGACCTCTAGTTTGTTGGACACGTCTCGGAAGAGCCGCCCGCATCGACTGATTCCATGAAAAGCACTTTTCCAAATGGCTCGAAAATTAAAATTTCTGACAGGGAGCTCCCTGTGAGCACTCGCACTTTTGGCCAAAAAAATTTTATGCGATTTTATGATAGAAAATGATAGAGTAGACATCACTGAAGAGGGTTTGTGTGTGGGGAAGGGGTCGATTCGCAATATTTGGGCAAATGGCAATATTTGGGTCAATTCTGACGTCATCAAGATGGCCGCAAAAGCTCGCTAGCTCCCGAAATAATGCAAGTTGGGACCTCTAGTTTGTTGGACACGTCTCGGAAGAGCCGCCCGCATCGACTGATTCCATGAAAAGCACTTTTCAAAATGGCTCGAAAATTAAAATTTCTGACAGGGAGCTCCCTGTGAGCACTCGCACTTTTGGCCAAAAAAATTTTATGCGATTTTATGATAGAAAATGATAGAGTAGACATCACTGAAGAGGGTTTGTGTGTGGGGAAGGGGTCGATTCGCAATATTTGGGCAAATGGCAATATTTGGGTCAATTCTGACGTCATCAAGATGGCCGCAAAAGCTCGCTAGCTCCCGAAATAATGCAAGTTGGGACCTCTAGTTTGTTGGACACGTCTCGGAAGAGCCGCCCGCATCGACTGATTCCATGAAAAGCACTTTTCAAAATGGCTCGAAAATTAAAATTTCTGACAGGGAGCTCCCTGTGAGCACTCGCACTTTTGGCCAAAAAAATTTTATGCGATTTTATGATAGAAAATGATAGAGTAGACATCACTGAAGAGGGTTTGTGTGTGGGGAAGGGGTCGATTCGCAATATTTGGGCAAATGGCAATATTTGGGTCAATTCTGACGTCATCAAGATGGCCGCAAAAGCTCGCTAGCTCCCGAAATAATGCAAGTTGGGACCTCTAGTTTGTTGGACACGTCTCGGAAGAGCCGCCCGCATCGACTGATTCCATGAAAAGCACTTTTCAAAATGGCTCGAAAATTAAAATTTCTGACAGGGAGCTCCCTGTGAGCACTCGCACTTTTGGCCAAAAAAATTTTATGCGATTTTATGATAGAAAATGATAGAGTAGACATCACTGAAGAGGGTTTGTGTGTGGGGAAGGGGTCGATTCGCAATATTTGGGCAAATGGCAATATTTGGGTCAATTCTGACGTCATCAAGATGGCCGCAAAAGCTCGCTAGCTCCCGAAATAATGCAAGTTGGGACCTCTAGTTTGTTGGACACGTCTCGGAAGAGCCGCCCGCATCGACTGATTCCATGAAAAGCACTTTTCAAAATGGCTCGAAAATTAAAATTTCTGACAGGGAGCTCCCTGTGAGCACTCGCACTTTTGGCCAAAAAAATTTTATGCGATTTTATGATAGAAAATGATAGAGTAGACATCACTGAAGAGGGTTTGTGTGTGGGGAAGGGGTCGATTCGCAATATTTGGGCAAATGGCAATATTTGGGTCAATTCTGACGTCATCAAGATGGCCGCAAAAGCTCGCTAGCTCCCGAAATAATGCAAGTTGGGACCTCTAGTTTGTTGGACACGTCTCGGAAGAGCCGCCCGCATCGACTGATTCCATGAAAAGCACTTTTCAAAATGGCTCGAAAATTAAAATTTCTGACAGGGAGCTCCCTGTGAGCACTCGCACTTTTGGCCAAAAAAATTTTATGCGATTTTATGATAGAAAATGATAGAGTAGACATCACTGAAGAGGGTTTGTGTGTGGGGAAGGGGTCGATTCGCAATATTTGGGCAAATGGCAATATTTGGGTCAATTCTGACGTCATCAAGATGGCCGCAAAAGCTCGCTAGCTCCCGAAATAATGCAAGTTGGGACCTCTAGTTTGTTGGACACGTCTCGGAAGAGCCGCCCGCATCGACTGATTCCATGAAAAGCACTTTTCAAAATGGCTCGAAAATTAAAATTTCTGACAGGGAGCTCCCTGTGAGCACTCGCACTTTTGGCCAAAAAAATTTTATGCGATTTTATGATAGAAAATGATAGAGTAGACATCACTGAAGAGGGTTTGTGTGTGGGGAAGGGGTCGATTCGCAATATTTGGGCAAATGGCAATATTTGGGTCAATTCTGACGTCATCAAGATGGCCGCAAAAGCTCGCTAGCTCCCGAAATAATGCAAGTTGGGACCTCTAGTTTGTTGGACACGTCTCGGAAGAGCCGCCCGCATCGACTGATTCCATGAAAAGCACTTTTCAAAATGGCTCGAAAATTAAAATTTCTGACAGGGAGCTCCCTGTGAGCACTCGCACTTTTGGCCAAAAAAATTTTATGCGATTTTATGATAGAAAATGATAGAGTAGACATCACTGAAGAGGGTTTGTGTGTGGGGAAGGGGTCGATTCGCAATATTTGGGCAAATGGCAATATTTGGGTCAATTCTGACGTCATCAAGATGGCCGCAAAAGCTCGCTAGCTCCCGAAATAATGCAAGTTGGGACCTCTAGTTTGTTGGACACGTCTCGGAAGAGCCGCCCGCATCGACTGATTCCATGAAAAGCACTTTTCAAAATGGCTCGAAAATTAAAATTTCTGACAGGGAGCTCCCTGTGAGCACTCGCACTTTTGGCCAAAAAAATTTTATGCGATTTTATGATAGAAAATGATAGAGTAGACATCACTGAAGAGGGTTTGTGTGTGGGGAAGGGGTCGATTCGCAATATTTGGGCAAATGGCAATATTTGGGTCAATTCTGACGTCATCAAGATGGCCGCAAAAGCTCGCTAGCTCCCGAAATAATGCAAGTTGGGACCTCTAGTTTGTTGGACACGTCTCGGAAGAGCCGCCCGCATCGACTGATTCCATGAAAAGCACTTTTCAAAATGGCTCGAAAATTAAAATTTCTGACAGGGAGCTCCCTGTGAGCACTCGCACTTTTGGCCAAAAAAATTTTATGCGATTTTATGATAGAAAATGATAGAGTAGACATCACTGAAGAGGGTTTGTGTGTGGGGAAGGGGTCGATTCGCAATATTTGGGCAAATGGCAATATTTGGGTCAATTCTGACGTCATCAAGATGGCCGCAAAAGCTCGCTAGCTCCCGAAATAATGCAAGTTGGGACCTCTAGTTTGTTGGACACGTCTCGGAAGAGCCGCCCGCATCGACTGATTCCATGAAAAGCACTTTTCAAAATGGCTCGAAAATTAAAATTTCTGACAGGGAGCTCCCTGTGAGCACTCGCACTTTTGGCCAAAAAATTTTTATGCGATTTTATGATAGAAAATGATAGAGTAGACATCACTGAAGAGGGTTTGTGTGTGGGGAAGGGGTCGATTCGCAATATTTGGGCAAATGGCAATATTTGGGTCAATTCTGACGTCATCAAGATGGCCGCAAAAGCTCGCTAGCTCCCGAAATAATGCAAGTTGGGACCTCTAGTTTGTTGGACACGTCTCGGAAGAGCCGCCCGCATCGACTGATTCCATGAAAAGCACTTTTCAAAATGGCTCGAAAATTAAAATTTCTGACAGGGAGCTCCCTGTGAGCACTCGCACTTTTGGCCAAAAAATTTTTATGCGATTTTATGATAGAAAATGATAGAGTAGACATCACTGAAGAGGGTTTGTGTGTGGGGAAGGGGTCGATTCGCAATATTTGGGCAAATGGCAATATTTGGGTCAATTCTGACGTCATCAAGATGGCCGCAAAAGCTCGCTAGCTCCCGAAATAATGCAAGTTGGGACCTCTAGTTTGTTGGACACGTCTCGGAAGAGCCGCCCGCATCGACTGATTCCATGAAAAGCACTTTTCAAAATGGCTCGAAAATTAAAATTTCTGACAGGGAGCTCCCTGTGAGCACTCGCACTTTTGGCCAAAAAAATTTTATGCGATTTTATGATAGAAAATGATAGAGTAGACATCACTGAAGAGGGTTTGTGTGTGGGGAAGGGGTCGATTCGCAATATTTGGGCAAATGGCAATATTTGGGTCAATTCTGACGTCATCAAGATGGCCGCAAAAGCTCGCTAGCTCCCGAAATAATGCAAGTTGGGACCTCTCGTTTGTTGGACACGTCTCGGAAGAGCCGCCCGCATCGACTGATTCCATGAAAAGCACTTTTCAAAATGGCTCGAAAATTAAAATTTCTGACAGGGAGCTCCCTGTGAGCACTCGCACTTTTGGCCAAAAAATTTTTATGCGATTTTATGATAGAAAATGATAGAGTAGACATCACTGAAGAGGGTTTGTGTGTGGGGAAGGGGTCGATTCGCAATATTTGGGCAAATGGCAATATTTGGGTCAATTCTGACGTCATCAAGATGGCCGCAAAAGCTCGCTAGCTCCCGAAATAATGCAAGTTGGGACCTCTAGTTTGTTGGACACGTCTCGGAAGAGCCGCCCGCATCGACTGATTCCATGAAAAGCACTTTTCAAAATGGCTCGAAAATTAAAATTTCTGACAGGGAGCTCCCTGTGAGCACTCGCACTTTTGGCCAAAAAAATTTTATGCGATTTTATGATAGAAAATGATAGAGTAGACATCACTGAAGAGGGTTTGTGTGTGGGGAAGGGGTCGATTCGCAATATTTGGGCAAATGGCAATATTTGGGTCAATTCTGACGTCATCAAGATGGCCGCAAAAGCTCGCTAGCTCCCGAAATAATGCAAGTTGGGACCTCTAGTTTGTTGGACACGTCTCGGAAGAGCCGCCCGCATCGACTGATTCCATGAAAAGCACTTTTCAAAATGGCTCGAAAATTAAAATTTCTGACAGGGAGCTCCCTGTGAGCACTCGCACTTTTGGCCAAAAAAATTTTATGCGATTTTATGACAGAAAATGATAGAGTAGACATCACTGAAGAGGGTTTGTGTGTGGGGAAGGGGTCGATTCGCAATATTTGGGCAAATGGCAATATTTGGGTCAATTCTGACGTCATCAAGATGGCCGCAAAAGCTCGCTAGCTCCCGAAATAATGCAAGTTGGGACCTCTAGTTTGTTGGACACGTCTCGGAAGAGCCGTCCGCATCGACTGATTCCATGAAAAGCACTTTTCAAAATGGCTCGAAAATTAAAATTTCTGACAGGGAGCTCCCTGTGAGCACTCGCACTTTTGGCCAAAAAAATTTTATGCGATTTTATGATAGAAAATGATAGAGTAGACATCACTGAAGAGGGTTTGTGTGTGGGGAAGGGGTCGATTCGCAATATTTGGGCAAATGGCAATATTTGGGTCAATTCTGACGTCATCAAGATGGCCGCAAAAGCTCGCTAGCTCCCGAAATAATGCAAGTTGGGACCTCTAGTTTGTTGGACACGTCTCGGAAGAGCCGCCCGCATCGACTGATTCCATGAAAAGCACTTTTCAAAATGGCTCGAAAATTAAAATTTCTGACAGGGAGCTCCCTGTGAGCACTCGCACTTTTGGCCAAAAAAATTTTATGCGATTTTATGATAGAAAATGATAGAGTAGACATCACTGAAGAGGGTTTGTGTGTGGGGAAGGGGTCGATTCGCAATATTTGGGCAAATGGCAATATTTGGGTCAATTCTGACGTCATCAAGATGGCCGCAAAAGCTCGCTAGCTCCCGAAATAATGCAAGTTGGGACCTCTAGTTTGTTGGACACGTCTCGGAAGAGCCGCCCGCATCGACTGATTCCATGAAAAGCACTTTTCAAAATGGCTCGAAAATTAAAATTTCTGACAGGGAGCTCCCTGTGAGCACTCGCACTTTTGGCCAAAAAAATTTTATGCGATTTTATGATAGAAAATGATAGAGTAGACATCACTGAAGAGGGTTTGTGTGTGGGGAAGGGGTCGATTCGCAATATTTGGGCAAATGGCAATATTTGGGTCAATTCTGACGTCATCAAGATGGCCGCAAAAGCTCGCTAGCTCCCGAAATAATGCAAGTTGGGACCTCTAGTTTGTTGGACACGTCTCGGAAGAGCCGCCCGCATCGACTGATTCCATGAAAAGCACTTTTCAAAATGGCTCGAAAATTAAAATTTCTGACAGGGAGCTCCCTGTGAGCACTCGCACTTTTGGCCAAAAAATTTTTTTGCGATTTTATGATAGAAAATGATAGAGTAGACATCACTGAAGAGGGTTTGTGTGTGGGGAAGGGGTCGATTCGCAATATTTGGGCAAATGGCAATATTTGGGTCAATTCTGACGTCATCAAGATGGCCGCAAAAGCTCGCTAGCTCCCGAAATAATGCAAGTTGGGACCTCTAGTTTGTTGGACACGTCTCGGAAGAGCCGCCCGCATCGACTGATTCCATGAAAAGCACTTTTCAAAATGGCTCGAAAATTAAAAATTCTGACAGGGAGCTCCCTGTGAGCACTCGCACTTTTGGCCAAAAAAATTTTATGCGATTTTATGATAGAAAATGATAGAGTAGACATCACTGAAGAGGGTTTGTGTGTGGGGAAGGGGTCGATTCGCAATATTTGGGCAAATGGCAATATTTGGGTCAATTCTGACGTCATCAAGATGGCCGCAAAAGCTCGCTAGCTCCCGAAATAATGCAAGTTGGGACCTCTCGTTTGTTGGACACGTCTCGGAAGAGCCGCCCGCATCGACTGATTCCATGAAAAGCACTTTTCAAAATGGCTCGAAAATTAAAATTTCTGACAGGGAGCTCCCTGTGAGCACTCGCACTTTTGGCCAAAAAATTTTTATGCGATTTTATGATAGAAAATGATAGAGTAGACATCACTGAAGAGGGTTTGTGTGTGGGGAAGGGGTCGATTCGCAATATTTGGGCAAATGGCAATATTTGGGTCAATTCTGACGTCATCAAGATGGCCGCAAAAGCTCGCTAGCTCCCGAAATAATGCAAGTTGGGACCTCTAGTTTGTTGGACACGTCTCGGAAGAGCCGCCCGCATCGACTGATTCCATGAAAAGCACTTTTCAAAATGGCTCGAAAATTAAAATTTCTGACAGGGAGCTCCCTGTGAGCACTCGCACTTTTGGCCAAAAAAATTTTATGCGATTTTATGATAGAAAATGATAGAGTAGACATCACTGAAGAGGGTTTGTGTGTGGGGAAGGGGTCGATTCGCAATATTTGGGCAAATGGCAATATTTGGGTCAATTCTGACGTCATCAAGATGGCCGCAAAAGCTCGCTAGCTCCCGAAATAATGCAAGTTGGGACCTCTAGTTTGTTGGACACGTCTCGGAAGAGCCGCCCGCATCGACTGATTCCATGAAAAGCACTTTTCAAAATGGCTCGAAAATTAAAATTTCTGACAGGGAGCTCCCTGTGAGCACTCGCACTTTTGGCCAAAAAAATTTTATGCGATTTTATGACAGAAAATGATAGAGTAGACATCACTGAAGAGGGTTTGTGTGTGGGGAAGGGGTCGATTCGCAATATTTGGGCAAATGGCAATATTTGGGTCAATTCTGACGTCATCAAGATGGCCGCAAAAGCTCGCTAGCTCCCGAAATAATGCAAGTTGGGACCTCTAGTTTGTTGGACACGTCTCGGAAGAGCCGTCCGCATCGACTGATTCCATGAAAAGCACTTTTCAAAATGGCTCGAAAATTAAAATTTCTGACAGGGAGCTCCCTGTGAGCACTCGCACTTTTGGCCAAAAAAATTTTATGCGATTTTATGATAGAAAATGATAGAGTAGACATCACTGAAGAGGGTTTGTGTGTGGGGAAGGGGTCGATTCGCAATATTTGGGCAAATGGCAATATTTGGGTCAATTCTGACGTCATCAAGATGGCCGCAAAAGCTCGCTAGCTCCCGAAATAATGCAAGTTGGGACCTCTAGTTTGTTGGACACGTCTCGGAAGAGCCGCCCGCATCGACTGATTCCATGAAAAGCACTTTTCAAAATGGCTCGAAAATTAAAATTTCTGACAGGGAGCTCCCTGTGAGCACTCGCACTTTTGGCCAAAAAAATTTTATGCGATTTTATGATAGAAAATGATAGAGTAGACATCACTGAAGAGGGTTTGTGTGTGGGGAAGGGGTCGATTCGCAATATTTGGGCAAATGGCAATATTTGGGTCAATTCTGACGTCATCAAGATGGCCGCAAAAGCTCGCTAGCTCCCGAAATAATGCAAGTTGGGACCTCTAGTTTGTTGGACACGTCTCGGAAGAGCCGCCCGCATCGACTGATTCCATGAAAAGCACTTTTCCAAATGGCTCGAAAATTAAAATTTCTGACAGGGAGCTCCCTGTGAGCACTCGCACTTTTGGCCAAAAAAATTTTATGCGATTTTATGATAGAAAATGATAGAGTAGACATCACTGAAGAGGGTTTGTGTGTGGGGAAGGGGTCGATTCGCAATATTTGGGCAAATGGCAATATTTGGGTCAATTCTGACGTCATCAAGATGGCCGCAAAAGCTCGCTAGCTCCCGAAATAATGCAAGTTGGGACCTCTAGTTTGTTGGACACGTCTCGGAAGAGCCGCCCGCATCGACTGATTCCATGAAAAGCACTTTTCAAAATGGCTCGAAAATTAAAATTTCTGACAGGGAGCTCCCTGTGAGCACTCGCACTTTTGGCCAAAAAAATTTTATGCAATTTTATGATAGAAAATGATAGAGTAGACATCACTGAAGAGGGTTTGTGTGTGGGGAAGGGGTCGATTCGCAATATTTGGGCAAATGGCAATATTTGGGTCAATTCTGACGTCATCAAGATGGCCGCAAAAGCTCGCTAGCTCCCGAAAAAATGCAAGTTGGGACCTCTACTTTGTTGGACACGTCTCGGAAGAGCCGCCCGCATCGACTGATTCCATGAAAAGCACTTTTCAAAATGGCTCGAAAATTAAAATTTCTGACAGGGAGCTCCCTGTGAGCACTCGCACTTTTGGCCAAAAAAATTTTATGCGATTTTATGATAGAAAATGATAGAGTAGACATCACTGAAGAGGGTTTGTGTGTGGGGAAGGGGTCGATTCGCAATATTTGGGCAAATGGCAATATTTGGGTCAATTCTGACGTCATCAAGATGGCCGCAAAAGCTCGCTAGCTCCCGAAATAATGCAAGTTGGGACCTCTAGTTTGTTGGACACGTCTCGGAAGAGCCGCCCGCATCGACTGATTCCATGAAAAGCACTTTTCAAAATGGCTCGAAAATTAAAATTTCTGACAGGGAGCTCCCTGTGAGCACTCGCACTTTTGGCCAAAAAAATTTTATGCGATTTTATGATAGAAAATGATAGAGTAGACATCACTGAAGAGGGTTTGTGTGTGGGGAAGGGGTCGATTCGCAATATTTGGGCAAATGGCAATATTTGGGTCAATTCTGACGTCATCAAGATGGCCGCAAAAGCTCGCTAGCTCCCGAAATAATGCAAGTTGGGACCTCTAGTTTGTTGGACACGTCTCGGAAGAGCCGCCCGCATCGACTGATTCCATGAAAAGCACTTTTCAAAATGGCTCGAAAATTAAAATTTCTGACAGGGAGCTCCCTGTGAGCACTCGCACTTTTGGCCAAAAAAATTTTATGCGATTTTATGATAGAAAATGATAGAGTAGACATCACTGAAGAGGGTTTGTGTGTGGGGAAGGGGTCGATTCGCAATATTTGGGCAAATGGCAATATTTGGGTCAACTCTGACGTCATCAAGATGACCGCAAAAGCTCGCTAGCTCCCGAAATAATGCAAGTTGGGACCTCTAGTTTGTTGGACACGTCTCGGAAGAGCCGCCCGCATCGACTGATTCCATGAAAAGCACTTTTCAAAATGGCTCGAAAATTAAAATTTCTGACAGGGAGCTCCCTGTGAGCACTCGCACTTTTGGCCAAAAAAATTTTATGCGATTTTATGATAGAAAATGATAGAGTAGACATCACTGAAGAGGGTTTGTGTGTGGGGAAGGGGTCGATTCGCAATATTTGGGCAAATGGCAATATTTGGGTCAATTCTGACGTCATCAAGATGGCCGCAAAAGCTCGCTAGCTCCCGAAATAATGCAAGTTGGGACCTCTAGTTTGTTGGACACGTCTCGGAAGAGCCGCCCGCATCGACTGATTCCATGAAAAGCACTTTTCAAAATGGCTCGAAAATTAAAATTTCTGACAGGGAGCTCCCTGTGAGCACTCGCACTTTTGGCCAAAAAAATTTTATGCGATTTTATGATAGAAAATGATAGAGTAGACATCACTGAAGAGGGTTTGTGTGTGGGGAAGGGGTCGATTCGCAATATTTGGGCAAATGGCAATATTTGGGTCAATTCTGACGTCATCAAGATGGCCGCAAAAGCTCGCTAGCTCCCGAAATAATGCAAGTTGGGACCTCTAGTTTGTTGGACACGTCTCGGAAGAGCCGCCCGCATCGACTGATTCCATGAAAAGCACTTTTCCAAATGGCTCGAAAATTAAAATTTCTGACAGGGAGCTCCCTGTGAGCACTCGCACTTTTGGCCAAAAAAATTTTATGCGATTTTATGATAGAAAATGATAGAGTAGACATCACTGAAGAGGGTTTGTGTGTGGGGAAGGGGTCGATTCGCAATATTTGGGCAAATGGCAATATTTGGGTCAATTCTGACGTCATCAAGATGGCCGCAAAAGCTCGCTAGCTCCCGAAATAATGCAAGTTGGGACCTCTAGTTTGTTGGACACGTCTCGGAAGAGCCGCCCGCATCGACTGATTCCATGAAAAGCACTTTTCAAAATGGCTCGAAAATTAAAATTTCTGACAGGGAGCTCCCTGTGAGCACTCGCACTTTTGGCCAAAAAAATTTTATGCAATTTTATGATAGAAAATGATAGAGTAGACATCACTGAAGAGGGTTTGTGTGTGGGGAAGGGGTCGATTCGCAATATTTGGGCAAATGGCAATATTTGGGTCAATTCTGACGTCATCAAGATGGCCGCAAAAGCTCGCTAGCTCCCGAAATAATGCAAGTTGGGACCTCTACTTTGTTGGACACGTCTCGGAAGAGCCGCCCGCATCGACTGATTCCATGAAAAGCACTTTTCAAAATGGCTCGAAAATTAAAATTTCTGACAGGGAGCTCCCTGTGAGCACTCGCACTTTTGGCCAAAAAAATTTTATGCGATTTTATGATAGAAAATGATAGAGTAGACATCACTGAAGAGGGTTTGTGTGTGGGGAAGGGGTCGATTCGCAATATTTGGGCAAATGGCAATATTTGGGTCAATTCTGACGTCATCAAGATGGCCGCAAAAGCTCGCTAGCTCCCGAAATAATGCAAGTTGGGACCTCTAGTTTGTTGGACACGTCTCGGAAGAGCCGCCCGCATCGACTGATTCCATGAAAAGCACTTTTCAAAATGGCTCGAAAATTAAAATTTCTGACAGGGAGCTCCCTGTGAGCACTCGCACTTTTGGCCAAAAAAATTTTATGCGATTTTATGATAGAAAATGATAGAGTAGACATCACTGAAGAGGGTTTGTGTGTGGGGAAGGGGTCGATTCGCAATATTTGGGCAAATGGCAATATTTGGGTCAATTCTGACGTCATCAAGATGGCCGCAAAAGCTCGCTAGCTCCCGAAATAATGCAAGTTGGGACCTCTAGTTTGTTGGACACGTCTCGGAAGAGCCGCCCGCATCGACTGATTCCATGAAAAGCACTTTTCAAAATGGCTCGAAAATTAAAATTTCTGACAGGGAGCTCCCTGTGAGCACTCGCACTTTTGGCCAAAAAAATTTTATGCGATTTTATGACAGAAAATGATAGAGTAGACATCACTGAAGAGGGTTTGTGTGTGGGGAAGGGGTCGATTCGCAATATTTGGGCAAATGGCAATATTTGGGTCAACTCTGACGTCATCAAGATGACCGCAAAAGCTCGCTAGCTCCCGAAATAATGCAAGTTGGGACCTCTAGTTTGTTGGACACGTCTCGGAAGAGCCGCCCGCATCGACTGATTCCATGAAAAGCACTTTTCAAAATGGCTCGAAAATTAAAATTTCTGACAGGGAGCTCCCTGTGAGCACTCGCACTTTTGGCCAAAAAAATTTTATGCGATTTTATGATAGAAAATGATAGAGTAGACATCACTGAAGAGGGTTTGTGTGTGGGGAAGGGGTCGATTCGCAATATTTGGGCAAATGGCAATATTTGGGTCAATTCTGACGTCATCAAGATGGCCGCAAAAGCTCGCTAGCTCCCGAAATAATGCAAGTTGGGACCTCTAGTTTGTTGGACACGTCTCGGAAGAGCCGCCCGCATCGACTGATTCCATGAAAAGCACTTTTCAAAATGGCTCGAAAATTAAAATTTCTGACAGGGAGCTCCCTGTGAGCACTCGCACTTTTGGCCAAAAAAATTTTATGCGATTTTATGATAGAAAATGATAGAGTAGACATCACTGAAGAGGGTTTGTGTGTGGGGAAGGGGTCGATTCGCAATATTTGGGCAAATGGCAATATTTGGGTCAATTCTGACGTCATCAAGATGGCCGCAAAAGCTCGCTAGCTCCCGAAATAATGCAAGTTGGGACCTCTAGTTTGTTGGACACGTCTCGGAAGAGCCGCCCGCATCGACTGATTCCATGAAAAGCACTTTTCAAAATGGCTCGAAAATTAAAATTTCTGACAGGGAGCTCCCTGTGAGCACTCGCACTTTTGGCCAAAAAAATTTTATGCGATTTTATGACAGAAAATGATAGAGTAGACATCACTGAAGAGGGTTTGTGTGTGGGGAAGGGGTCGATTCGCAATATTTGGGCAAATGGCAATATTTGGGTCAACTCTGACGTCATCAAGATGACCGCAAAAGCTCGCTAGCTCCCGAAATAATGCAAGTTGGGACCTCTAGTTTGTTGGACACGTCTCGGAAGAGCCGCCCGCATCGACTGATTCCATGAAAAGCACTTTTCAAAATGGCTCGAAAATTAAAATTTCTGACAGGGAGCTCCCTGTGAGCACTCGCACTTTTGGCCAAAAAAATTTTATGCGATTTTTTGATAGAAAATGATAGAGTAGACATCACTGAAGAGGGTTTGTGTGTGGGGAAGGGGTCGATTCGCAATATTTGGGCAAATGGCAATATTTGGGTCAATTCTGACGTCATCGAGATGGCCGCAAAAGCTCGCTAGCTCCCGAAATAATGCAAGTTGGGACCTCTAGTTTGTTGGACACGTCTCGGAAGAGCCGCCCGCATCGACTGATTCCATGAAAAGCACTTTTCAAAATGGCTCGAAAATTAAAATTTCTGACAGGGAGCTCCCTGTGAGCACTCGCACTTTTGGCCAAAAAAATTTTATGCGATTTTATGACAGAAAATGATAGAGTAGACATCACTGAAGAGGGTTTGTGTGTGGGGAAGGGGTCGATTCGCAATATTTGGGCAAATGGCAATATTTGGGTCAACTCTGACGTCATCAAGATGGCCGCAAAAGCTCGCTAGCTCCCGAAATAATGCAAGTTGGGACCTCTAGTTTGTTGGACACGTCTCGGAAGAGCCGCCCGCATCGACTGATTCCATGAAAAGCACTTTTCAAAATGGCTCGAAAATTAAAATTTCTGACAGGGAGCTCCCTGTGAGCACTCGCACTTTTGGCCAAAAAAATTTTATGCGATTTTATGATAGAAAATGATAGAGTAGACATCACTGAAGAGGGTTTGTGTGTGGGGAAGGGGTCGATTCGCAATATTTGGGCAAATGGCAATATTTGGGTCAATTCTGACGTCATCGAGATGGCCGCAAAAGCTCGCTAGCTCCCGAAATAATGCAAGTTGGGACCTCTAGTTTGTTGGACACGTCTCGGAAGAGCCGCCCGCATCGACTGATTCCATGAAAAGCACTTTTCAAAATGGCTCGAAAATTAAAATTTCTGACAGGGAGCTCCCTGTGAGCACTCGCACTTTTGGCCAAAAAAATTTTATGCGATTTTATGATAGAAAATGATAGAGTAGACATCACTGAAGAGGGTTTGTGTGTGGGGAAGGGGTCGATTCGCAATATTTGGGCAAATGGCAATATTTGAGTCAATTCTGACGTCATCAAGATGGCCGCAAAAGCTCGCTAGCTCCCGAAATAATGCAAGTTGGGACCTCTAGTTTGTTGGACACGTCTCGGAAGAGCCGCCCGCATCGACTGATTCCATGAAAAGCACTTTTCAAAATGGCTCGAAAATTAAAATTTCTGACAGGGAGCTCCCTGTGAGCACTCGCACTTTTGGCCAAAAAAATTTTATGCGATTTTATGATAGAAAATGATAGAGTAGACATCACTGAAGAGGGTTTGTGTGTGGGGAAGGGGTCGATTCGCAATATTTGGGCAAATGGCAATATTTGGGTCAATTCTGACGTCATCAAGATGGCCGCAAAAGCTCGCTAGCTCCCGAAATAATGCAAGTTGGGACCTCTAGTTTGTTGGACACGTCTCGGAAGAGCCGCCCGCATCGACTGATTCCATGAAAAGCACTTTTCAAAATGGCTCGAAAATTAAAATTTCTGACAGGGAGCTCCCTGTGAGCACTCGCACTTTTGGCCAAAAAAATTTTATGCGATTTTATGATAGAAAATGATAGAGTAGACATCACTGAAGAGGGTTTGTGTGTGGGGAAGGGGTCGATTCGCAATATTTGGGCAAATGGCAATATTTGGGTCAATTCTGACGTCATCAAGATGGCCGCAAAAGCTCGCTAGCTCCCGAAATAATGCAAGTTGGGACCTCTACTTTGTTGGACACGTCTCGGAAGAGCCGCCCGCATCGACTGATTCCATGAAAAGCACTTTTCAAAATGGCTCGAAAATTAAAATTTCTGACAGGGAGCTCCCTGTGAGCACTCGCACTTTTGGCCAAAAAAATTTTATGCGATTTTATGATAGAAAATGATAGAGTAGACATCACTGAAGAGGGTTTGTGTGTGGGGAAGGGGTCGATTCGCAATATTTGGGCAAATGGCAATATTTGGGTCAATTCTGACGTCATCAAGATGGCCGCAAAAGCTCGCTAGCTCCCGAAATAATGCAAGTTGGGACCTCTAGTTTGTTGGACACGTCTCGGAAGAGCCGCCCGCATCGACTGATTCCATGAAAAGCACTTTTCAAAATGGCTCGAAAATTAAAATTTCTGACAGGGAGCTCCCTGTGAGCACTCGCACTTTTGGCCAAAAAAATTTTATGCGATTTTATGATAGAAAATGATAGAGTAGACATCACTGAAGAGGGTTTGTGTGTGGGGAAGGGGTCGATTCGCAATATTTGGGCAAATGGCAATATTTGGGTCAATTCTGACGTCATCAAGATGGCCGCAAAAGCTCGCTAGCTCCCGAAATAATGCAAGTTGGGACCTCTAGTTTGTTGGACACGTCTCGGAAGAGCCGCCCGCATCGACTGATTCCATGAAAAGCACTTTTCAAAATGGCTCGAAAATTAAAATTTCTGACAGGGAGCTCCCTGTGAGCACTCGCACTTTTGGCCAAAAAAATTTTATGCGATTTTATGAAAGAAAATGATAGAGTAGACATCACTGAAGAGGGTTTGTGTGTGGGGAAGGGGTCGATTCGCAATATTTGGGCAAATGGCAATATTTGGGTCAATTCTGACGTCATCAAGATGGCCGCAAAAGCTCGCTAGCTCCCGAAATAATGCAAGTTGGGACCTCTAGTTTGTTGGACACGTCTCGGAAGAGCCGCCCGCATCGACTGATTCCATGAAAAGCACTTTTCAAAATGGCTCGAAAATTAAAATTTCTGACAGGGAGCTCCCTGTGAGCACTCGCACTTTTGGCCAAAAAAATTTTATGCGATTTTACGAAAGAAAATGATAGAGTAGACATCACTGAAGAGGGTTTGTGTGTGGGGAAGGGGTCGATTCGCAATATTTGGGCAAATGGCAATATTTGGGTCAATTCTGACGTCATCAAGATGGCCGCAAAAGCTCGCTAGCTCCCGAAATAATGCAAGTTGGGACCTCTAGTTTGTTGGACACGTCTCGGAAGAGCCGCCCGCATCGACTGATTCCATGAAAAGCACTTTTCAAAATGGCTCGAAAATTAAAATTTCTGACAGGGAGCTCCCTGTGAGCACTCGCACTTTTGGCCAAAAAAATTTTATGCGATTTTATGATAGAAAATGATAGAGTAGACATCACTGAAGAGGGTTTGTGTGTGGGGAAGGGGTCGATTCGCAATATTTGGGCAAATGGCAATATTTGGGTCAATTCTGACGTCATCAAGATGGCCGCAAAAGCTCGCTAGCTCCCGAAATAATGCAAGTTGGGACCTCTAGTTTGTTGGACACGTCTCGGAAGAGCCGCCCGCATCGACTGATTCCATGAAAAGCACTTTTCCAAATGGCTCGAAAATTAAAATTTCTGACAGGGAGCTCCCTGTGAGCACTCGCACTTTTGGCCAAAAAAATTTTATGCGATTTTATGATAGAAAATGATAGAGTAGACATCACTGAAGAGGGTTTGTGTGTGGGGAAGGGGTCGATTCGCAATATTTGGGCAAATGGCAATATTTGGGTCAATTCTGACGTCATCAAGATGGCCGCAAAAGCTCGCTAGCTCCCGAAATAATGCAAGTTGGGACCTCTAGTTTGTTGGACACGTCTCGGAAGAGCCGCCCGCATCGACTGATTCCATGAAAAGCACTTTTCAAAATGGCTCGAAAATTAAAATTTCTGACAGGGAGCTCCCTGTGAGCACTCGCACTTTTGGCCAAAAAAATTTTATGCGATTTTATGATAGAAAATGATAGAGTAGACATCACTGAAGAGGGTTTGTGTGTGGGGAAGGGGTCGATTCGCAATATTTGGGCAAATGGCAATATTTGGGTCAATTCTGACGTCATCAAGATGGCCGCAAAAGCTCGCTAGCTCCCGAAATAATGCAAGTTGGGACCTCTAGTTTGTTGGACACGTCTCGGAAGAGCCGCCCGCATCGACTGATTCCATGAAAAGCACTTTTCAAAATGGCTCGAAAATTAAAATTTCTGACAGGGAGCTCCCTGTGAGCACTCGCACTTTTGGCCAAAAAATTTTTATGCGATTTTATGATAGAAAATGATAGAGTAGACATCACTGAAGAGGGTTTGTGTGTGGGGAAGGGGTCGATTCGCAATATTTGGGCAAATGGCAATATTTGGGTCAATTCTGACGTCATCAAGATGGCCGCAAAAGCTCGCTAGCTCCCGAAATAATGCAAGTTGGGACCTCTAGTTTGTTGGACACGTCTCGGAAGAGCCGCCCGCATCGACTGATTCCATGAAAAGCACTTTTCCAAATGGCTCGAAAATTAAAATTTCTGACAGGGAGCTCCCTGTGAGCACTCGCACTTTTGGCCAAAAAAATTTTATGCGATTTTATGATAGAAAATGATAGAGTAGACATCACTGAAGAGGGTTTGTGTGTGGGGAAGGGGTCGATTCGCAATATTTGGGCAAATGGCAATATTTGGGTCAATTCTGACGTCATCAAGATGGCCGCAAAAGCTCGCTAGCTCCCGAAATAATGCAAGTTGGGACCTCTAGTTTGTTGGACACGTCTCGGAAGAGCCGCCCGCATCGACTGATTCCATGAAAAGCACTTTTCAAAATGGCTCGAAAATTAAAATTTCTGACAGGGAGCTCCCTGTGAGCACTCGCACTTTTGGCCAAAAAATTTTTATGCGATTTTATGACAGAAAATGATAGAGTAGACATCACTGAAGAGGGTTTGTGTGTGGGGAAGGGGTCGATTCGCAATATTTGGGCAAATGGCAATATTTGGGTCAATTCTGACGTCATCAAGATGGCCGCAAAAGCTCGCTAGCTCCCGAAATAATGCAAGTTGGGACCTGTAGTTTGTTGGACACGTCTCGGAAGAGCCGTCCGCATCGACTGATTCCATGAAAAGCACTTTTCAAAATGGCTCGAAAATTAAAATTTCTGACAGGGAGCTCCCTGTGAGCACTCGCACTTTTGGCCAAAAAAATTGTATGCGATTTTATGATAGAAAATGATAGAGTAGACATCACTGAAGAGGGTTTGTGTGTGGGGAAGGGGTCGATTCGCAATATTTGGGCAAATGGCAATATTTGGGTCAATTCTGACGTCATCAAGATGGCCGCAAAAGCTCGCTAGCTCCCGAAATAATGCAAGTTGGGACCTCTAGTTTGTTGGACACGTCTCGGAAGAGCCGCCCGCATCGACTGATTCCATGAAAAGCACTTTTCAAAATGGCTCGAAAATTAAAATTTCTGACAGGGAGCTCCCTGTGAGCACTCGCACTTTTGGCCAAAAAAATTTTATGCGATTTTATGATAGAAAATGATAGAGTAGACATCACTGAAGAGGGTTTGTGTGTGGGGAAGGGGTCGATTCGCAATATTTGGGCAAATGGCAATATTTGGGTCAATTCTGACGTCATCAAGATGGCCGCAAAAGCTCGCTAGCTCCCGAAATAATGCAAGTTGGGACCTCTAGTTTGTTGGACACGTCTCGGAAGAGCCGCCCGCATCGACTGATTCCATGAAAAGCACTTTTCAAAATGGCTCGAAAATTAAAATTTCTGACAGGGAGCTCCCTGTGAGCACTCGCACTTTTGGCCAAAAAAATTTTATGCGATTTTATGATAGAAAATGATAGAGTAGACATCACTGAAGAGGGTTTGTGTGTGGGGAAGGGGTCGATTCGCAATATTTGGGCAAATGGCAATATTTGGGTCAATTCTGACGTCATCAAGATGGCCGCAAAAGCTCGCTAGCTCCCGAAATAATGCAAGTTGGGACCTCTAGTTTGTTGGACACGTCTCGGAAGAGCCGCCCGCATCGACTGATTCCATGAAAAGCACTTTTCCAAATGGCTCGAAAATTAAAATTTCTGACAGGGAGCTCCCTGTGAGCACTCGCACTTTTGGCCAAAAAAATTTTATGCGATTTTATGATAGAAAATGATAGAGTAGACATCACTGAAGAGGGTTTGTGTGTGGGGAAGGGGTCGATTCGCAATATTTGGGCAAATGGCAATATTTGGGTCAATTCTGACGTCATCAAGATGGCCGCAAAAGCTCGCTAGCTCCCGAAATAATGCAAGTTGGGACCTCTAGTTTGTTGGACACGTCTCGGAAGAGCCGCCCGCATCGACTGATTCCATGAAAAGCACTTTTCAAAATGGCTCGAAAATTAAAATTTCTGACAGGGAGCTCCCTGTGAGCACTCGCACTTTTGGCCAAAAAAATTTTATGCATTTTTATGATAGAAAATGATAGAGTAGACATCACTGAAGAGGGTTTGTGTGTGGGGAAGGGGTCGATTCGCAATATTTGGGCAAATGGCAATATTTGGGTCAATTCTGACGTCATCAAGATGGCCGCAAAAGCTCGCTAGCTCCCGAAATAATGCAAGTTGGGACCTCTAGTTTGTTGGACACGTCTCGGAAGAGCCGCCCGCATCGACTGATTCCATGAAAAGCACTTTTCAAAATGGCTCGAAAATTAAAATTTCTGACAGGGAGCTCCCTGTGAGCACTCGCACTTTTGGCCAAAAAAATTTTATGCGATTTTATGATAGAAAATGATAGAGTAGACATCACTGAAGAGGGTTTGTGTGTGGGGAAGGGGTCGATTCGCAATATTTGGGCAAATGGCAATATTTGGGTCAATTCTGACGTCATCAAGATGGCCGCAAAAGCTCGCTAGCTCCCGAAATAATGCAAGTTGGGACCTCTAGTTTGTTGGACACGTCTCGGAAGAGCCGCCCGCATCGACTGATTCCATGAAAAGCACTTTTCAAAATGGCTCGAAAATTAAAATTTCTGACAGGGAGCTCCCTGTGAGCACTCGCACTTTTGGCCAAAAAAATTTTATGCGATTTTATGATAGAAAATGATAGAGTAGACATCACTGAAGAGGGTTTGTGTGTGGGGAAGGGGTCGATTCGCAATATTTGGGCAAATGGCAATATTTGGGTCAATTCTGACGTCATCAAGATGGCCGCAAAAGCTCGCTAGCTCCCGAAATAATGCAAGTTGGGACCTCTACTTTGTTGGACACGTCTCGGAAGAGCCGCCCGCATCGACTGATTCCATGAAAAGCACTTTTCAAAATGGCTCGAAAATTAAAATTTCTGACAGGGAGCTCCCTGTGAGCACTCGCACTTTTGGCCAAAAAAATTTTATGCGATTTTATGACAGAAAATGATAGAGTAGACATCACTGAAGAGGGTTTGTGTGTGGGGAAGGGGTCGATTCGCAATATTTGGGCAAATGGCAATATTTGGGTCAACTCTGACGTCATCAAGATGACCGCAAAAGCTCGCTAGCTCCCGAAATAATGCAAGTTGGGACCTCTAGTTTGTTGGACACGTCTCGGAAGAGCCGCCCGCATCGACTGATTCCATGAAAAGCACTTTTCAAAATGGCTCGAAAATTAAAATTTCTGACAGGGAGCTCCCTGTGAGCACTCGCACTTTTGGCCAAAAAAATTTTATGCGATTTTTTGATAGAAAATGATAGAGTAGACATCACTGAAGAGGGTTTGTGTGTGGGGAAGGGGTCGATTCGCAATATTTGGGCAAATGGCAATATTTGGGTCAATTCTGACGTCATCGAGATGGCCGCAAAAGCTCGCTAGCTCCCGAAATAATGCAAGTTGGGACCTCTAGTTTGTTGGACACGTCTCGGAAGAGCCGCCCGCATCGACTGATTCCATGAAAAGCACTTTTCAAAATGGCTCGAAAATTAAAATTTCTGACAGGGAGCTCCCTGTGAGCACTCGCACTTTTGGCCAAAAAAATTTTATGCGATTTTATGACAGAAAATGATAGAGTAGACATCACTGAAGAGGGTTTGTGTGTGGGGAAGGGGTCGATTCGCAATATTTGGGCAAATGGCAATATTTGGGTCAACTCTGACGTCATCAAGATGGCCGCAAAAGCTCGCTAGCTCCCGAAATAATGCAAGTTGGGACCTCTAGTTTGTTGGACACGTCTCGGAAGAGCCGCCCGCATCGACTGATTCCATGAAAAGCACTTTTCAAAATGGCTCGAAAATTAAAATTTCTGACAGGGAGCTCCCTGTGAGCACTCGCACTTTTGGCCAAAAAAATTTTATGCGATTTTATGATAGAAAATGATAGAGTAGACATCACTGAAGAGGGTTTGTGTGTGGGGAAGGGGTCGATTCGCAATATTTGGGCAAATGGCAATATTTGGGTCAATTCTGACGTCATCGAGATGGCCGCAAAAGCTCGCTAGCTCCCGAAATAATGCAAGTTGGGACCTCTAGTTTGTTGGACACGTCTCGGAAGAGCCGCCCGCATCGACTGATTCCATGAAAAGCACTTTTCAAAATGGCTCGAAAATTAAAATTTCTGACAGGGAGCTCCCTGTGAGCACTCGCACTTTTGGCCAAAAAAATTTTATGCGATTTTATGATAGAAAATGATAGAGTAGACATCACTGAAGAGGGTTTGTGTGTGGGGAAGGGGTCGATTCGCAATATTTGGGCAAATGGCAATATTTGGGTCAATTCTGACGTCATCAAGATGGCCGCAAAAGCTCGCTAGCTCCCGAAATAATGCAAGTTGGGACCTCTAGTTTGTTGGACACGTCTCGGAAGAGCCGCCCGCATCGACTGATTCCATGAAAAGCACTTTTCAAAATGGCTCGAAAATTAAAATTTCTGACAGGGAGCTCCCTGTGAGCACTCGCACTTTTGGCCAAAAAAATTTTATGCGATTTTATGATAGAAAATGATAGAGTAGACATCACTGAAGAGGGTTTGTGTGTGGGGAAGGGGTCGATTCGCAATATTTGGGCAAATGGCAATATTTGGGTCAATTCTGACGTCATCAAGATGGCCGCAAAAGCTCGCTAGCTCCCGAAATAATGCAAGTTGGGACCTCTAGTTTGTTGGACACGTCTCGGAAGAGCCGCCCGCATCGACTGATTCCATGAAAAGCACTTTTCCAAATGGCTCGAAAATTAAAATTTCTGACAGGGAGCTCCCTGTGAGCACTCGCACTTTTGGCCAAAAAAATTTTATGCGATTTTATGATAGAAAATGATAGAGTAGACATCACTGAAGAGGGTTTGTGTGTGGGGAAGGGGTCAATTCGCAATATTTGGGCAAATGGCAATATTTGGGTCAATTCTGACGTCATCGAGATGGCCGCAAAAGCTCGCTAGCTCCCGAAATAATGCAAGTTGGGACCTCTAGTTTGTTGGACACGTCTCGGAAGAGCCGCCCGCATCGACTGATTCCATGAAAAGCACTTTTCCAAATGGCTCGAAAATTAAAATTTCTGACAGGGAGCTCCCTGTGAGCACTCGCACTTTTGGCCAAAAAAATTTTATGCGATTTTATGATAGAAAATGATAGAGTAGACATCACTGAAGAGGGTTTGTGTGTGGGGAAGGGGTCGATTCGCAATATTTGGGCAAATGGCAATATTTGGGTCAATTCTGACGTCATCAAGATGGCCGCAAAAGCTCGCTAGCTCCCGAAATAATGCAAGTTGGGACCTCTAGTTTGTTGGACACGTCTCGGAAGAGCCGCCCGCATCGACTGATTCCATGAAAAGCACTTTTCAAAATGGCTCGAAAATTAAAATTTCTGACAGGGAGCTCCCTGTGAGCACTCGCACTTTTGGCCAAAAAAATTTTATCCGATTTTATGATAGAAAATGATAGAGTAGACATCACTGAAGAGGGTTTGTGTGTGGGGAAGGGGTCGATTCGCAATATTTGGGCAAATGGCAATATTTGGGTCAATTCTGACGTCATCAAGATGGCCGCAAAAGCTCGCTAGCTCCCGAAATAATGCAAGTTGGGACCTCTAGTTTGTTGGACACGTCTCGGAAGAGCCGCCCGCATCGACTGATTCCATGAAAAGCACTTTTCAAAATGGCTCGAAAATTAAAATTTCTGACAGGGAGCTCCCTGTGAGCACTCGCACTTTTGGCCAAAAAAATTTTATGCGATTTTATGACAGAAAATGATAGAGTAGACATCACTGAAGAGGGTTTGTATGTGGGGAAGGGGTCGATTCGCAATATTTGGGCAAATGGCAATATTTGGGTCAATTCTGACGTCATCAAGATGGCCGCAAAAGCTCGCTAGCTCCCGAAATAATGCAAGTTGGGACCTCTAGTTTGTTGGACACGTCTCGGAAGAGCCGCCCGCATCGACTGATTCCATGAAAAGCACTTTTCAAAATGGCTCGAAAATTAAAATTTCTGACAGGGAGCTCCCTGTGAGCACTCGCACTTTTGGCCAAAAAAATTTTATGCGATTTTATGATAGAAAATGATAGAGTAGACATCAATGAAGAGGGTTTGTGTGTGGGGAAGGGGTCGATTCGCAATATTTGGGCAAATGGCAATATTTGGGTCAATTCTGACGTCATCAAGATGGCCGCAAAAGCTCGCTAGCTCCCGAAATAATGCAAGTTGGGACCTCTAGTTTGTTGGACACGTCTCGGAAGAGCCGCCCGCATCGACTGATTCCATGAAAAGCACTTTTCAAAATGGCTCGAAAATTAAAATTTCTGACAGGGAGCTCCCTGTGAGCACTCGCACTTTTGGCCAAAAAAAATTTATGCGATTTTATGATAGAAAATGATAGAGTAGACATCACTGAAGAGGGTTTGTGTGTGGGGAAGGGGTCGATTCGCAATATTTGGGCAAATGGCAATATTTGGGTCAATTCTGACGTCATCAAGATGGCCGCAAAAGCTCGCTAGCTCCCGAAATAATGCAAGTTGGGACCTCTAGTTTGTTGGACACGTCTCGGAAGAGCCGCCCGCATCGACTGATTCCATGAAAAGCACTTTTCAAAATGGCTCGAAAATTAAAATTTCTGACAGGGAGCTCCCTGTGAGCACTCGCACTTTTGGCCAAAAAAATTTTATGCGATTTTATGATAGAAAATGATAGAGTAGACATCACTGAAGAGGGTTTGTGTGTGGGGAAGGGGTCGATTCGCAATATTTGGGCAAATGGCAATATTTGGGTCAACTCTGACGTCATCAAGATGGCCGCAAAAGCTCGCTAGCTCCCGAAATAATGCAAGTTGGGACCTCTAGTTTGTTGGACACGTCTCGGAAGAGCCGCCCGCATCGACTGATTCCATGAAAAGCACTTTTCAAAATGGCTCGAAAATTAAAATTTCTGACAGGGAGCTCCCTGTGAGCACTCGCACTTTTGGCCAAAAAAATTTTATGCGATTTTATGATAGAAAATGATAGAGTAGACATCACTGAAGAGGGTTTGTGTGTGGGGAAGGGGTCGATTCGCAATATTTGGGCAAATGGCAATATTTGGGTCAATTCTGACGTCATCAAGATGGCCGCAAAAGCTCGCTAGCTCCCGAAATAATGCAAGTTGGGACCTCTAGTTTGTTGGACACGTCTCGGAAGAGCCGCCCGCATCGACTGATTCCATGAAAAGCACTTTTCAAAATGGCTCGAAAATTAAAATTTCTGACAGGGAGCTCCCTGTGAGCACTCGCACTTTTGGCCAAAAAATTTTTATGCGATTTTATGATAGAAAATGATAGAGTAGACATCACTGAAGAGGGTTTGTGTGTGGGGAAGGGGTCGATTCGCAATATTTGGGCAAATGGCAATATTTGGGTCAATTCTGACGTCATCAAGATGGCCGCAAAAGCTCGCTAGCTCCCGAAATAATGCAAGTTGGGACCTCTAGTTTGTTGGACACGTCTCGGAAGAGCCGCCCGCATCGACTGATTCCATGAAAAGCACTTTTCAAAATGGCTCGAAAATTAAAATTTCTGACAGGGAGCTCCCTGTGAGCACTCGCACTTTTGGCCAAAAAAATTTTATGCGATTTTATGATAGAAAATGATAGAGTAGACATCACTGAAGAGGGTTTGTGTGTGGGGAAGGGGTCGATTCGCAATATTTGGGCAAATGGCAATATTTGGGTCAATTCTGACGTCATCAAGATGGCCGCAAAAGCTCGCTAGCTCCCGAAATAATGCAAGTTGGGACCTCTAGTTTGTTGGACACGTCTCGGAAGAGCCGCCCGCATCGACTGATTCCATGAAAAGCACTTTTCAAAATGGCTCGAAAATTAAAATTTCTGACAGGGAGCTCCCTGTGAGCACTCGCACTTTTGGCCAAAAAAATTTTATGCGATTTTATGACAGAAAATGATAGAGTAGACATCACTGAAGAGGGTTTGTGTGTGGGGAAGGGGTCGATTCGCAATATTTGGGCAAATGGCAATATTTGGGTCAATTCTGACGTCATCAAGATGGCCGCAAAAGCTCGCTAGCTCCCGAAATAATGCAAGTTGGGACCTCTAGTTTGTTGGACACGTCTCGGAAGAGCCGCCCGCATCGACTGATTCCATGAAAAGCACTTTTCAAAATGGCTCGAAAATTAAAATTTCTGACAGGGAGCTTCCTGTGAGCACTCGCACTTTTGGCCAAAAAATTTTTATGCGATTTTATGATAGAAAATGATAGAGTAGACATCACTGAAGAGGGTTTGTGTGTGGGGAAGGGGTCGATTCGCAATATTTGGGCAAATGGCAATATTTGGGTCAATTCTGACGTCATCAAGATGGCCGCAAAAGCTCGCTAGCTCCCGAAATAATGCAAGTTGGGACCTCTAGTTTGTTGGACACGTCTCGGAAGAGCCGCCCGCATCGACTGATTCCATGAAAAGCACTTTTCAAAATGGCTCGAAAATTAAAATTTCTGACAGGGAGCTCCCTGTGAGCACTCGCACTTTTGGCCAAAAAAAATTTATGCGATTTTATGATAGAAAATGATAGAGTAGACATCACTGAAGAGGGTTTGTGTGTGGGGAAGGGGTCGATTCGCAATATTTGGGCAAATGGCAATATTTGGGTCAATTCTGACGTCATCAAGATGGCCGCAAAAGCTCGCTAGCTCCCGAAATAATGCAAGTTGGGACCTCTAGTTTGTTGGACACGTCTCGGAAGAGCCGCCCGCATCGACTGATTCCATGAAAAGCACTTTTCAAAATGGCTCGAAAATTAAAATTTCTGACAGGGAGCTCCCTGTGAGCACTCGCACTTTTGGCCAAAAAAATTTTATGCGATTTTATGACAGAAAATGATAGAGTAGACATCACTGAAGAGGGTTTGTGTGTGGGGAAGGGGTCGATTCGCAATATTTGGGCAAATGGCAATATTTGGGTCAATTCTGACGTCATCAAGATGGCCGCAAAAGCTCGCTAGCTCCCGAAATAATGCAAGTTGGGACCTCTAGTTTGTTGGACACGTCTCGGAAGAGCCGCCCGCATCGACTGATTCCATGAAAAGCACTTTTCAAAATGGCTCGAAAATTAAAATTTCTGACAGGGAGCTCCCTGTGAGCACTCGCACTTTTGGCCAAAAAAATTTTATGCGATTTTATGATAGAAAATGATAGAGTAGACATCACTGAAGAGGGTTTGTGTGTGGGGAAGGGGTCGATTCGTAATATTTGGGCAAATGGTAATATTTGGGTCAATTCTGACGTCATCGAGATGGCCGCAAAAGCTCGCTAGCTCCGGAAATAATGCAAGTTGGGACCTCTAGTTTGTTGGACACGTCTCGGAAGAGCCGCCCGCATCGACTGATTCCATGAAAAGCACTTTTCAAAATGGCTCGAAAATTAAAATTTCTGACAGGGAGCTCCCTGTGAGCACTCGCACTTTTGGCCAAAAAAATTTTATGCGATTTTATGATAGAAAATGATAGAGTAGACATCACTGAAGAGGGTTTGTGTGTGGGGAAGGGGTCGATTCGCAATATTTGGGCAAATGGCAATATTTGGGTCAACTCTGACGTCATCAAGATGGCCGCAAAAGCTCGCTAGCTCCCGAAATAATGCAAGTTGGGACCTCTAGTTTGTTGGACACGTCTCGGAAGAGCCGCCCGCATCGACTGATTCCATGAAAAGCACTTTTCAAAATGGCTCGAGAATTAAAATTTCTGACAGGGAGCTCCCTGTGAGCACTCGCACTTTTGGCCAAAAAAATTTTATGCGATTTTATGATAGAAAATGATAGAGTAGACATCACTGAAGAGGGTTTGTGTGTGGGGAAGGGGTCGATTCGCAATATTTGGGCAAATGGCAATATTTGGGTCAACTCTGACGTCATCAAGATGGCCGCAAAAGCTCGCTAGCTCCCGAAATAATGCAAGTTGGGACCTCTAGTTTGTTGGACACGTCTCGGAAGAGCCGCCCGCATCGACTGATTCCATGAAAAGCACTTTTCAAAATGGCTCGAAAATTAAAATTTCTGACAGGGAGCTCCCTGTGAGCACTCGCACTTTTGGCCAAAAAAATTTTATGCGATTTTATGATAGAAAATGATAGAGTAGACATCACTGAAGAGGGTTTGTGTGTGGGGAAGGGGTCGATTCGTAATATTTGGGCAAATGGCAATATTTGGGTCAATTCTGACGTCATCGAGATGGCCGCAAAAGCTCGCTAGCTCCCGAAATAATGCAAGTTGGGACCTGTAGTTTGTTGGACACGTCTCGGAAGAGCCGCCCGCATCGACTGATTCCATGAAAAGCACTTTTCAAAATGGCTCGAAAATTAAAATTTCTGACAGGGAGCTCCCTGTGAGCACTCGCACTTTTGGCCAAAAAAATTTTATGCGATTTTATGATAGAAAATGATAGAGTAGACATCACTGAAGAGGGTTTGTGTGTGGGGAAGGGGTCGATTCGCAATATTTGGGCAAATGGCAATATTTGGGTCAACTCTGACGTCATCAAGATGGCCGCAAAAGCTCGCTAGCTCCCGAAATAATGCAAGTTGGGACCTCTAGTTTGTTGGACACGTCTCGGAAGAGCCGCCCGCATCGACTGATTCCATGAAAAGCACTTTTCAAAATGGCTCGAGAATTAAAATTTCTGACAGGGAGCTCCCTGTGAGCACTCGCACTTTTGGCCAAAAAAATTTTATGCGATTTTATGATAGAAAATGATAGAGTAGACATCACTGAAGAGGGTTTGTGTGTGGGGAAGGGGTCGATTCGCAATATTTGGGCAAATTGCAATATTTGGGTCAACTCTGACGTCATCAAGATGGCCGCAAAAGCTCGCTAGCTCCCGAAATAATGCAAGTTGGGACCTCTAGTTTGTTGGACACGTCTCGGAAGAGCCGCCCGCATCGACTGATTCCATGAAAAGCACTTTTCAAAATGGCTCGAAAATTAAAATTTCTGACAGGGAGCTCCCTGTGAGCACTCGCACTTTTGGCCAAAAAAATTTTATGCGATTTTATGATAGAAAATGATAGAGTAGACATCACTGAAGAGGGTTTGTGTGTGGGGAAGGGGTCGATTCGCAATATTTGGGCAAATGGCAATATTTGGGTCAATTCTGACGTCATCGAGATGGCCGCAAAAGCTCGCTAGCTCCCGAAATAATGCAAGTTGGGACCTCTAGTTTGTTGGACACGTCTCGGAAGAGCCGCCCGCATCGACTGATTCCATGAAAAGCACTTTTCAAAATGGCTCGAAAATTAAAATTTCTGACAGGGAGCTCCCTGTGAGCACTCGCACTTTTGGCCAAAAAATTTTTATGCGATTTTATGATAGAAAATGATAGAGTAGACATCACTGAAGAGGGTTTGTGTGTGGGGAAGGGGTCGATTCGCAATATTTGGGCAAATGGCAATATTTGGGTCAACTCTGACGTCATCAAGATGGCCGCAAAAGCTCGCTAGCTCCCGAAATAATGCAAGTTGGGACCTCTAGTTTGTTGGACACGTCTCGGAAGAGCCGCCCGCATCGACTGATTCCATGAAAAGCACTTTTCAAAATGGCTCGAAAATTAAAATTTCTGACAGGGAGCTCCCTGTGAGCACTCGCACTTTTGGCCAAAAAAATTTTATGCGATTTTATGATAGAAAATGATAGAGTAGACATCACTGAAGAGGGTTTGTGTGTGGGGAAGGGGTCGATTCGCAATATTTGGGCAAATGGCAATATTTGGGTCAATTCTGACGTCATCGAGATGGCCGAAAAGCTCGCTAGCTCCCGAAATAATGCAAGTTGGGACCTCTAGTTTGTTGGACACGTCTCGGAAGAGCCGCCCGCATCGACTGATTCCATGAAAAGCACTTTTCAAAATGGCTCGAAAATTAAAATTTCTGACAGGGAGCTCCCTGTGAGCACTCGCACTTTTGGCCAAAAAAATTTTATGCGATTTTATGACAGAAAATGATAGAGTAGACATCACTGAAGAGGGTTTGTGTGTGGGGAAGGGGTCGATTCGCAATATTTGGGCAAATGGCAATATTTGGGTCAACTCTGACGTCATCAAGATGGCCGCAAAAGCTCGCTAGCTCCCGAAATAATGCAAGTTGGGACCTCTAGTTTGTTGGACACGTCTCGGAAGAGCCGCCCGCATCGACTGATTCCATGAAAAGCACTTTTCAAAATGGCTCGAAAATTAAAATTTCTGACAGGGAAGCGCCCTGTGAGCACTCGCACTTTTGGCCAAAAAAATTTTATGCGATTTTATGATAGAAAATGATAGAGTAGACATCACTGAAGAGGGTTTGTGTGTGGGGAAGGGGTCGATTCGCAATATTTGGGCAAATGGCAATATTTGGGTCAATTCTGACGTCATCAAGATGGCCGCAAAAGCTCGCTAGCTCCCGAAATAATGCAAGTTGGGACCTCTAGTTTGTTGGACACGTCTCGGAAGAGCCGCCCGCATCGACTGATTCCATGAAAAGCACTTTTCAAAATGGCTCGAAAATTAAAATTTCTGACAGGGAGCTCCCTGTGAGCACTCGCACTTTTGGCCAAAAAAATTTTATGCGATTTTATGACAGAAAATGATAGAGTAGACATCACTGAAGAGGGTTTGTGTGTGGGGAAGGGGTCGATTCGCAATATTTGGGCAAATGGCAATATTTGGGTCAATTCTGACGTCATCAAGATGGCCGCAAAAGCTCGCTAGCTCCCGAAATAATGCAAGTTGGGACCTCTAGTTTGTTGGACACGTCTCGGAAGAGCCGCCCGCATCGACTGATTCCATGAAAAGCACTTTTCAAAATGGCTCGAAAATTAAAATTTCTGACAGGGAGCTTCCTGTGAGCACTCGCACTTTTGGCCAAAAACTTTTTATGCGATTTTATGATAGAAAATGATAGAGTAGACATCACTGAAGAGGGTTTGTGTGTGGGGAAGGGGTCGATTCGCAATATTTGGGCAAATGGCAATATTTGGGTCAATTCTGACGTCATCAAGATGGCCGCAAAAGCTCGCTAGCTCCCGAAATAATGCAAGTTGGGACCTCTAGTTTGTTGGACACGTCTCGGAAGAGCCGCCCGCATCGACTGATTCCATGAAAAGCACTTTTCAAAATGGCTCGAAAATTAAAATTTCTGACAGGGAGCTCCCTGTGAGCACTCGCACTTTTGGCCAAAAAAATTTTATGCGATTTTATGACAGAAAATGATAGAGTAGACATCACTGAAGAGGGTTTGTGTGTGGGGAAGGGGTCGATTCGCAATATTTGGGCAAATGGCAATATTTGGGTCAATTCTGACGTCATCAAGATGGCCGCAAAAGCTCGCTAGCTCCCGAAATAATGCAAGTTGGGACCTCTAGTTTGTTGGACACGTCTCGGAAGAGCCGCCCGCATCGACTGATTCCATGAAAAGCACTTTTCAAAATGGCTCGAAAATTAAAATTTCTGACAGGGAGCTCCCTGTGAGCACTCGCACTTTTGGCCAAAAAAATTTTATGCGATTTTATGACAGAAAATGATAGAGTAGACATCACTGAAGAGGGTTTGTGTGTGGGGAAGGGGTCGATTCGCAATATTTGGGCAAATGGCAATATTTGGGTCAATTCTGACGTCATCAAGATGGCCGCAAAAGCTCGCTAGCTCCCGAAATAATGCAAGTTGGGACCTCTAGTTTGTTGGACACGTCTCGGAAGAGCCGCCCGCATCGACTGATTCCATGAAAAGCACTTTTCAAAATGGCTCGAAAATTAAAATTTCTGACAGGGAGCTTCCTGTGAGCACTCGCACTTTTGGCCAAAAAATTTTTATGCGATTTTATGATAGAAAATGATAGAGTAGACATCACTGAAGAGGGTTTGTGTGTGGGGAAGGGGTCGATTCGCAATATTTGGGCAAATGGCAATATTTGGGTCAATTCTGACGTCATCAAGATGGCCGCAAAAGCTCGCTAGCTCCCGAAATAATGCAAGTTGGGACCTCTAGTTTGTTGGACACGTCTCGGAAGAGCCGCCCGCATCGACTGATTCCATGAAAAGCACTTTTCAAAATGGCTCGAAAATTAAAATTTCTGACAGGGAGCTCCCTGTGAGCACTCGCACTTTTGGCCAAAAAAATTTTATGCGATTTTATGACAGAAAATGATAGAGTAGACATCACTGAAGAGGGTTTGTGTGTGGGGAAGGGGTCGATTCGCAATATTTGGGCAAATGGCAATATTTGGGTCAATTCTGACGTCATCAAGATGGCCGCAAAAGCTCGCTAGCTCCCGAAATAATGCAAGTTGGGACCTCTAGTTTGTTGGACACGTCTCGGAAGAGCCGCCCGCATCGACTGATTCCATGAAAAGCACTTTTCAAAATGGCTCGAAAATTAAAATTTCTGACAGGGAGCTCCCTGTGAGCACTCGCACTTTTGGCCAAAAAAATTTTATGCGATTTTATGATAGAAAATGATAGAGTAGACATCACTGAAGAGGGTTTGTGTGTGGGGAAGTGGTCGATTCGCAATATTTGGGCAAATGGCAATATTTGGGTCAATTCTGACGTCATCAAGATGGCCGCAAAAGCTCGCTAGCTCCCGAAATAATGCAAGTTGGGACCTCTAGTTTGTTGGACACGTCTCGGAAGAGCCGCCCGCATCGACTGATTCCATGAAAAGCACTTTTCAAAATGGCTCGAAAATTAAAATTTCTGACAGGGAGCTCCCTGTGAGCACTCGCACTTTTGGCCAAAAAAATTTTATGCGATTTTATGATAGAAAATGATAGAGTAGACATCACTGAAGAGGGTTTGTGTGTGGGGAAGGGGTCGATTCGCAATATTTGGGCAAATGGCAATATTTGGGTCAATTCTGACGTCATCAAGATGGCCGCAAAAGCTCGCTAGCTCCCGAAATAATGCAAGTTGGGACCTCTAGTTTGTTGGACACGTCTCGGAAGAGCCGCCCGCATCGACTGATTCCATGAAAAGCACTTTTCAAAATGGCTCGAAAATTAAAATTTCTGACAGGGAGCTCCCTGTGAGCACTCGCACTTTTGGCCAAAAAAATTTTATGCGATTTTATGATAGAAAATGATAGAGTAGACATCACTGAAGAGGGTTTGTGTGTGGGGAAGGGGTCGATTCGCAATATTTGGGCAAATGGCAATATTTGGGTCAATTCTGACGTCATCAAGATGGCCGCAAAAGCTCGCTAGCTCCCGAAATAATGCAAGTTGGGACCTCTACTTTGTTGGACACGTCTCGGAAGAGCCGCCCGCATCGACTGATTCCATGAAAAGCACTTTTCAAAATGGCTCGAAAATTAAAATTTCTGACAGGGAGCTCCCTGTGAGCACTCGCACTTTTGGCCAAAAAAATTTTATGCGATTTTATGACAGAAAATGATAGAGTAGACATCACTGAAGAGGGTTTGTGTGTGGGGAAGGGGTCGATTCGCAATATTTGGGCAAATGGCAATATTTGGGTCAATTCTGACGTCATCAAGATGGCCGCAAAAGCTCGCTAGCTCCCGAAATAATGCAAGTTGGGACCTCTAGTTTGTTGGACACGTCTCGGAAGAGCCGCCCGCATCGACTGATTCCATGAAAAGCACTTTTCAAAATGGCTCGAAAATTAAAATTTCTGACAGGGAGCTCCCTGTGAGCACTCGCACTTTTGGCCAAAAAAATTTTATGCGATTTTATGATAGAAAATGATAGAGTAGACATCACTGAAGAGGGTTTGTGTGTGGGGAAGGGGTCGATTCGCAATATTTGGGCAAATGGCAATATTTGGGTCAATTCTGACGTCATCAAGATGGCCGCAAAAGCTCCCTAGCTCCCGAAATAATGCAAGTTGGGACCTCTAGTTTGTTGGACACGTCTCGGAAGAGCCGCCCGCATCGACTGATTCCATGAAAAGCACTTTTCAAAATGGCTCGAAAATTAAAATTTCTGACAGGGAGCTCCCTGTGAGTACTCGCACTTTTGGCCAAAAAAAATTTATGCGATTTTATGATAGAAAATGATAGAGTAGACATCACTGAAGAGGGTTTGTGTGTGGGGAAGGGGTCGATTCGCACTATTTGGGTAAATGGCAATATTTGGGTCAATTCTGACGTCATCAAGATGGCCGCAAAAGCTCGCTAGCTCCCGAAATAATGCAAGTTGGGACCTCTAGTTTGTTGGACACGTCTCGGAAGAGCCGCCCGCATCGACTGATTCCATGAAAAGCACTTTTCAAAATGGCTCGAAAATTAAAATTTCTGACAGGGAGCTCCCTGTGAGCACTCGCACTTTTGGCCAAAAAATTTTTATGCGATTTTATGATAGAAAATGATAGAGTAGACATCACTGAAGAGGGTTTGTGTGTGGGGAAGGGGTCGATTCGCAATATTTGGGCAAATGGCAATATTTGGGTCAATTCTGACGTCATCAAGATGGCCGCAAAAGCTCGCTAGCTCCCGAAATAATGCAAGTTGGGACCTCTAGTTTGTTGGACACGTCTCGGAAGAGCCGCCCGCATCGACTGATTCCATGAAAAGCACTTTTCAAAATGGCTCGAAAATTAAAATTTCTGACAGGGAGCTCCCTGTGAGCACTCGCACTTTTGGCCAAAAAATTTTTATGCGATTTTATGATAGAAAATGATAGAGTAGACATCACTGAAGAGGGTTTGTGTGTGGGGAAGGGGTCGATTCGCAATATTTGGGCAAATGGCAATATTTGGGTCAATTCTGACGTCATCAAGATGGCCGCAAAAGCTCGCTAGCTCCCGAAATAATGCAAGTTGGGACCTATAGTTTGTTGGACACGTCTCGGAAGAGCCGCCCGCATCGACTGATTCCATGAAAAGCACTTTTCAAAATGGCTCGAAAATTAAAATTTCTGACAGGGAGCTCCCTGTGAGCACTCGCACTTTTGGCCAAAAAATTTTTATGCGATTTTATGATAGAAAATGATAGAGTAGACATCACTGAAGAGGGTTTGTGTGTGGGGAAGGGGTCGATTCGCAATATTTGGGCAAATGGCAATATTTGGGTCAATTCTGACGTCATCAAGATGGCCGCAAAAGCTCGCTAGCTCCCGAAATAATGCAAGTTGGGACCCTAGTTTGTTGGACACGTCTCGGAAGAGCCGCCCGCATCGACTGATTCCATGAAAAGCACTTTTCAAAATGGCTCGAAAATTAAAATTTCTGACAGGGAGCTCCCTGTGAGCACTCGCACTTTTGGCCAAAAAAATTTTATGCGATTTTATGACAGAAAATGATAGAGTAGACATCACTGAAGAGGGTTTGTGTGTGGGGAAGGGGTCGATTCGCAATATTTGGGCAAATGGCAATATTTGGGTCAACTCTGACGTCATCAAGATGGCCGCAAAAGCTCGCTAGCTCCCGAAATAATGCAAGTTGGGACCTCTAGTTTGTTGGACACGCCTCGGAAGAGCCGCCCGCATCGACTGATTCCATGAAAAGCACTTTTCAAAATGGCTCGAAAATTAAAATTTCTGACAGGGAGCTCCCTGTGAGCACTCGCACTTTTGGCCAAAAAAATTTTATGCGATTTTATGATAGAAAATGATAGAGTAGACATCACTGAAGAGGGTTTGTGTGTGGGGAAGGGGTCGATTCGCAATATTTGGGCAAATGGCAATATTTGGGTCAATTCTGACGTCATCAAGATGGCCGCAAAAGCTCGCTAGCTCCCGAAATAATGCAAGTTGGGACCTCTAGTTTGTTGGACACGTCTCGGAAGAGCCGCCCGCATCGACTGATTCCATGAAAAGCACTTTTCAAAATGGCTCGAAAATTAAAATTTCTGACAGGGAGCTCCCTGTGAGCACTCGCACTTTTGGCCAAAAAAATTTTATGCGATTTTATGACAGAAAATGATAGAGTAGACATCACTGAAGAGGGTTTGTGTGTGGGGAAGGGGTCGATTCGCAATATTTGGGCAAATGGCAATATTTGGGTCAACTCTGACGTCATCAAGATGGCCGCAAAAGCTCGCTAGCTCCCGAAATAATGCAAGTTGGGACCTCTAGTTTGTTGGACACGTCTCGGAAGAGCCGCCCGCATCGACTGATTCCATGAAAAGCACTTTTCAAAATGGCTCGAAAATTAAAATTTCTGACAGGGAGCTCCCTGTGAGCACTCGCACTTTTGGCCCAAAAAATTTTATGCGATTTTATGATAGAAAATGATAGAGTAGACATCACTGAAGAGGGTTTGTGTGTGGGGAAGGGGTCGATTCGCAATATTTGGGCAAATGGCAATATTTGGGTCAATTCTGACGTCATCGAGATGGCCGCAAAAGCTCGCTAGCTCCCGAAATAATGCAAGTTGGGACCTCTAGTTTGTTGGACACGTCTCGGAAGAGCCGCCCGCATCGACTGATTCCATGAAAAGCACTTTTCAAAATGGCTCGAAAATTAAAATTTCTGACAGGGAGCTCCCTGTGAGCACTCGCACTTTTGGCCAAAAAAATTTTATGCGATTTTATGATAGAAAATGATAGAGTAGACATCACTGAAGAGGGTTTGTGTGTGGGGAAGGGGTCGATTCGCAATATTTGGGCAAATGGCAATATTTGGGTCAATTCTGACGTCATCAAGATGGCCGCAAAAGCTCGCTAGCTCCCGAAATAATGCAAGTTGGGACCTCTAGTTTGTTGGACACGTCTCGGAAGAGCCGCCCGCATCGACTGATTCCATGAAAAGCACTTTTCCAAATGGCTCGAAAATTAAAATTTCTGACAGGGAGCTCCCTGTGAGCACTCGCACTTTTGGCCCAAAAAATTTTATGCGATTTTATGATAGAAAATGATAGAGTAGACATCACTGAAGAGGGTTTGTGTGTGGGGAAGGGGTCGATTCGCAATATTTGGGCAAATGGCAATATTTGGGTCAATTCTGACGTCATCAAGATGGCCGCAAAAGCTCGCTAGCTCCCGAAATAATGCAAGTTGGGACCTCTAGTTTGTTGGACACGTCTCGGAAGAGCCGCCCGCATCGACTGATTCCATGAAAAGCACTTTTCAAAATGGCTCGAAAATTAAAATTTCTGACAGGGAGCTCCCTGTGAGCACTCGCACTTTTGGCCAAAAAAATTTTATGCGATTTTATGACAGAAAATGATAGAGTAGACATCACTGAAGAGGGTTTGTGTGTGGGGAAGGGGTCGATTCGCAATATTTGGGCAAATGGCAATATTTGGGTCAATTCTGACGTCATCCAGATGGCCGCAAAAGCTCGCTAGCTCCCGAAATAATGCAAGTTGGGACCTCTAGTTTGTTGGACACGTCTCGGAAGAGCCGCCCGCATCGACTGATTCCATGAAAAGCACTTTTCAAAATGGCTCGAAAATTAAAATTTCTGACAGGAAGCTCCCTGTGAGCACTCGCACTTTTGGCCAAAAACATTTTATGCGATTTTATGATAGAAAATGATAGAGTAGACATCACTGAAGAGGGTTTGTGTGTGGGGAAGGGGTCGATTCGCAATATTTGGGCAAATGGCAATATTTGGGTCAATTCTGACGTCATCAAGATGGCCGCAAAAGCTCGCTAGCTCCCGAAATAATGCAAGTTGGGACCTCTAGTTTGTTGGACACGTCTCGGAAGAGCCGCCCGCATCGACTGATTCCATGAAAAGCACTTTTCAAAATGGCTCGAAAATTAAAATTTCTGACAGGGAGCTCCCTGTGAGCACTCGCACTTTTGGCCAAAAAAATTTTATGCGATTTTATGATAGAAAATGATAGAGTAGACATCACTGAAGAGGGTTTGTGTGTGGGGAAGGGGTCGATTCGCAATATTTGGGCAAATGGCAATATTTGGGTCAATTCTGACGTCATCAAGATGGCCGCAAAAGCTCGCTAGCTCCCGAAATAATGCAAGTTGGGACCTCTAGTTTGTTGGACACGTCTCGGAAGAGCCGCCCGCATCGACTGATTCCATGAAAAGCACTTTTCAAAATGGCTCGAAAATTAAAATTTCTGACAGGGAGCTCCCTGTGAGCACTCGCACTTTTGGCCAAAAAAAATTTATGCGATTTTATGATAGAAAATGATAGAGTAGACATCACTGAAGAGGGTTTGTGTGTGGGGAAGGGGTCGATTCGCAATATTTGGGCAAATGGCAATATTTGGGTCAATTCTGACGTCATCAAGATGGCCGCAAAAGCTCGCTAACTCCCGAAATAATGCAAGTTGGGACCTCTAGTTTGTTGGACACGTCTCGGAAGAGCCGCCCGCATCGACTGATTCCATGAAAAGCACTTTTCCAAATGGCTCGAAAATTAAAATTTCTGACAGGGAGCTCCCTGTGAGCACTCGCACTTTTGGCCAAAAAAATTGTATGCGATTTTATGATAGAAAATGATAGAGTAGACATCACTGAAGAGGGTTTGTGTGTGGGGAAGGGGTCGATTCGCAATATTTGGGCAAATGGCAATATTTGGGTCAATTCTGACGTCATCAAGATGGCCGCAAAAGCTCGCTAGCTCCCGAAATAATGCAAGTTGGGACCTCTAGTTTGTTGGACACGTCTCGGAAGAGCCGCCCGCATCGACTGATTCCATGAAAAGCACTTTTCAAAATGGCTCGAAAATTAAAATTTCTGACAGGGAGCTCCCTGTGAGCACTCGCACTTTTGGCCCAAAAAATTTTATGCGATTTTATGATAGAAAATGATAGAGTAGACATCACTGAAGAGGGTTTGTGTGTGGGGAAGGGGTCGATTCGCAATATTTGGGCAAATGGCAATATTTGGGTCAATTCTGACGTCATCAAGATGGCCGCAAAAGCTCGCTAGCTCCCGAAATAATGCAAGTTGGGACCTCTAGTTTGTTGGACACGTCTCGGAAGAGCCGCCCGCATCGACTGATTCCATGAAAAGCACTTTTCAAAATGGCTCGAAAATTAAAATTTCTGACAGGGAGCTCCCTGTGAGCACTCGCACTTTTGGCCAAAAAAATTTTATGCGATTTTATGATAGAAAATGATAGAGTAGACATCACTGAAGAGGGTTTGTGTGTGGGGAAGGGGTCGATTCGCAATATTTGGGCAAATGGCAATATTTGGGTCAATTCTGACGTCATCAAGATGGCCGCAAAAGCTCGCTAGCTCCCGAAATAATGCAAGTTGGGACCTATAGTTTGTTGGACACGTCTCGGAAGAGCCGCCCGCATCGACTGATTCCATGAAAAGCACTTTTCAAAATGGCTCGAAAATTAAAATTTCTGACAGGGAGCTCCCTGTGAGCCCTCGCACTTTTGGCCAAAAAAATTTTATGCGATTTTATGATAGAAAATGATAGAGTAGACATCACTGAAGAGGGTTTGTGTGTGGGGAAGGGGTCGATTCGCAATATTTGGGCAAATGGCAATATTTGGGTCAATTCTGACGTCATCAAGATGGCCGCAAAAGCTCGCTAGCTCCCGAAATAATGCAAGTTGGGACCTCTAGTTTGTTGGACACGTCTCGGAAGAGCCGCCCGCATCGACTGATTCCATGAAAAGCACTTTTCAAAATGGCTCGAAAATTAAAATTTCTGACAGGGAGCTCCCTGTGAGCACTCGCACTTTTGGCCAAAAAAATTTTATGCGATTTTATGATAGAAAATGATAGAGTAGACATCACTGAAGAGGGTTTGTGTGTGGGGAAGGGGTCGATTCGCAATATTTGGGCAAATGGCAATATTTGGGTCAATTTTGACGTCATCAAGATGGCCGCAAAAGCTCGCTAGCTCCCGAAATAATGCAAGTTGGGACCTCTAGTTTGTTGGACACGTCTCGGAAGAGCCGCCCGCATCGACTGATTCCATGAAAAGCACTTTTCAAAATGGCTCGAAAATAAAAATTTCTGACAGGGAGCTCCCTGTGAGCACTCGCACTTTTGGCCAAAAAAATTTTATGCGATTTTATGATAGAAAATGATAGAGTAGACATCACTGAAGAGGGTTTGTGTGTGGGGAAGGGGTCGATTCGCAATATTTGGGCAAATGGCAATATTTGGGTCAATTCTGACGTCATCAAGATGGCCGCAAAAGCTCGCTAGCTCCCGAAATAATGCAAGTTGGGACCTCTAGTTTGTTGGACACGTCTCGGAAGAGCCGCCCGCATCGACTGATTCCATGAAAAGCACTTTTCAAAATGGCTCGAAAATTAAAATTTCTGACAGGGAGCTCCCTGTGAGCACTCGCACTTTTGGCCAAAAAAAATTTATGCGATTTTATGATAGAAAATGATAGAGTAGACATCACTGAAGAGGGTTTGTGTGTGGGGAAGGGGTCGATTCGCAATATTTGGGCAAATGGCAATATTTGGGTCAATTCTGACGTCATCAAGATGGCCGCAAAAGCTCGCTAGCTCCCGAAATAATGCAAGTTGGGACCTCTAGTTTGTTGGACACGTCTCGGAAGAGCCGCCCGCATCGACTGATTCCATGAAAAGCACTTTTCAAAATGGCTCGAAAATTAAAATTTCTGACAGGGAGCTCCCTGTGAGCACTCGCACTTTTGGCCAAAAAAATTTTATGCGATTTTATGACAGAAAATGATAGAGTAGACATCACTGAAGAGGGTTTGTGTGTGGGGAAGGGGTCGATTCGCAATATTTGGGCAAATGGCAATATTTGGGTCAATTCTGACGTCATCAAGATGGCCGCAAAAGCTCGCTAGCTCCCGAAATAATGCAAGTTGGGACCTCTAGTTTGTTGGACACGTCTCGGAAGAGCCGCCCGCATCGACTGATTCCATGAAAAGCACTTTTCAAAATGGCTCGAAAATTAAAATTTCTGACAGAGAGCTCTCTGTGAGCACTCGCACTTTTGGCCAAAAAATTTTTATGCGATTTCATGATAGAAAATGATAGAGTAGACATCACTGAAGAGGGTTTGTGTGTGGGGAAGGGGTCGATTCGCAATATTTGGGCAAATGGCAATATTTGGGTCAATTCTGACGTCATCAAGATGGTCGCAAAAGCTCGCTAGCTCCCGAAATAATGCAAGTTGGGACCTCTAGTTTGTTGGACACGTCTCGGAAGAGCCGCCCGCATCGACTGATTCCATGAAAAGCACTTTTCAAAATGGCTCGAAAATTAAAATTTCTGACAGGGAGCTCCCTGTGAGCACTCGCACTTTTGGCCAAAAAAAATTTATGCGATTTTATGACAGAAAATGATAGAGTAGACATCACTGAAGAGGGTTTGTGTGTGGGGAAGGGGTCGATTCGCAATATTTGGGCAAATGGCAATATTTGGGTCAATTCTGACGTCATCAAGATGGCCGCAAAAGCTCGCTAGCTCCCGAAATAATGCAAGTTGGGACCTCTAGTTTGTTGGACACGTCTCGGAAGAGCCGCCCGCATCGACTGATTCCATGAAAAGCACTTTTCAAAATGGCTCGAAAATTAAAATTTCTGACAGGGAGCTCCCTGTGAGCACTCGCACTTTTGGCCAAAAAAATTTTATGCGATTTTATGATAGAAAATGATAGAGTAGACATCACTGAAGAGGGTTTGTGTGTGGGGAAGGGGTCGATTCGCAATATTTGGGCAAATGGCAATATTTGGGTCAATTCTGACGTCATCAAGATGGCCGCAAAAGCTCGCTAGCTCCCGAAATAATGCAAGTTGGGACCTCTAGTTTGTTGGACACGTCTCGGAAGAGCCGCCCGCATCGACTGATTCCATGAAAAGCACTTTTCAAAATGGCTCGAAAATTAAAATTTCTGACAGGGAGCTCCCTGTGAGCACTCGCACTTTTGGCCAAAAAAATTTTATGCGATTTTATGATAGAAAATGATAGAGTAGACATCACTGAAGAGGGTTTGTGTGTGGGGAAGGGGTCGATTCGCAATATTTGGGCAAATGGCAATATTTGGGTCAATTCTGACGTCATCAAGATGGCCGCAAAAGCTCGCTAGCTCCCGAAATAATGCAAGTTGGGACCTCTAGTTTGTTGGACACGTCTCGGAAGAGCCGCCCGCATCGACTGATTCCATGAAAAGCACTTTTCAAAATGGCTCGAAAATTAAAATTTCTGACAGGGAGCTCCCTGTGAGCACTCGCACTTTTGGCCAAAAAAATTTTATGCGATTTTATGATAGAAAATGATAGAGTAGACATCACTGAAGAGGGTTTGTGTGTGGGGAAGGGGTCGATTCGCAATATTTGGGCAAATGGCAATATTTGGGTCAATTCTGACGTCATCAAGATGGCCGCAAAAGCTCGCTAGCTCCCGAAATAATGCAAGTTGGGACCTATAGTTTGTTGGACACGTCTCGGAAGAGCCGCCCGCATCGACTGATTCCATGAAAAGCACTTTTCAAAATGGCTCGAAAATTAAAATTTCTGACAGGGAGCTCCCTGTGAGCACTCGCACTTTTGGTCAAAAAAATTTTATGCGATTTTATGATAGAAAATGATAGAGTAGACATCACTGAAGAGGGTTTGTGTGTGGGGAAGGGGTCGATTCGCAATATTTGGGCAAATGGCAATATTTGGGTCAATTCTGACGTCATCAAGATGGCCGCAAAAGCTCGCTAGCTCCCGAAATAATGCAAGTTGGGACCTATAGTTTGTTGGACACGTCTCGGAAGAGCCGCCCGCATCGACTGATTCCATGAAAAGCACTTTTCAAAATGGCTCGAAAATTAAAATTTCTGACAGGGAGCTCCCTGTGAGCACTCGCACTTTTGGCCAAAAAAAATTTATGCGATTTTATGATAGAAAATGATAGAGTAGACATCACTGAAGAGGGTTTGTGTGTGGGGAAGGGGTCGATTCGCAATATTTGGGCAAATGGCAATATTTGGGTCAATTCTGACGTCATCAAGATGGCCGCAAAAGCTCGCTAGCTCCCGAAATAATGCAAGTTGGGACCTTTAGTTTGTTGGACACGTCTCGGAAGAGCCGCCCGCATCGACTGATTCCATGAAAAGCACTTTTCAAAATGGCTCGAAAATTAAAATTTCTGACAGGGAGCTCCCTGTGAGCACTCGCACTTTTGGCCAAAAAATTTTTATGCGATTTTATGATAGAAAATGATAGAGTAGACATCACTGAAGAGGGTTTGTGTGTGGGGAAGGGGTCGATTCGCAATATTTGGGCAAATGGCAATATTTGGGTCAATTCTGACGTCATCAAGATGGCCGCAAAAGCTCGCTAGCTCCCGAAATAATGCAAGTTGGGACCTCTAGTTTGTTGGACACGTCTCGGAAGAGCCGCCCGCATCGACTGATTCCATGAAAAGCACTTTTCAAAATGGCTCGAAAATTAAAATTTCTGACAGGGAGCTCCCTGTGAGCACTCGCACTTTTGGCCAAAAAAATTTTATGCGATTTTATGATAGAAAATGATAGAGTAGACATCACTGAAGAGGGTTTGTGTGTGGGGAAGGGGTCGATTCGCAATATTTGGGCAAATGGCAATATTTGGGTCAATTCTGACGTCATCAAGATGGCCGCAAAAGCTCGCTAGCTCCCGAAATAATGCAAGTTGTGACCTCTAGTTTGTTGGACACGTCTCAGAAGAGCCGCCCGCATCGACTGATTCCATGAAAAGCACTTTTCAAAATGGCTCGAAAATAAAAATTTCTGACAGGGAGCTCCCTGTGAGCACTCGCACTTTTGGCCAAAAAAATTTTATGCGATTTTATGATAGAAAATGATAGAGTAGACATCACTGAAGAGGGTTTGTGTGTGGGGAAGGGGTCGATTCGCAATATTTGGGCAAATGGCAATATTTGGGTCAATTCTGACGTCATCAAGATGGCCGCAAAAGCTCGCTAGCTCCCGAAATAATGCAAGTTGGGACCTCTAGTTTGTTGGACACGTCTCGGAAGAGCCGCCCGCATCGACTGATTCCATGAAAAGCACTTTTCAAAATGGCTCGAAAATTAAAATTTCTGACAGGGAGCTCCCTGTGAGCACTCGCACTTTTGGCCAAAAAAATTTTATGCGATTTTATGACAGAAAATGATAGAGTAGACATCACTGAAGAGGGTTTGTGTGTGGGGAAGGGGTCGATTCACAATATTTGGGCAAATGGCAATATTTGGGTCAATTCTGACGTCATCAAGATGGCCGCAAAAGCTCGCTAGCTCCCGAAATAATGCAAGTTGGGACCTCTAGTTTGTTGGACACGTCTCGGAAGAGCCGCCCGCATCGACTGATTCCATGAAAAGCACTTTTCAAAATGGCTCGAAAATTAAAATTTCTGACAGGGAGCTCCCTGTGAGCACTCGCACTTTTGGCCAAAAAAATTTTATGCGATTTTATGATAGAAAATGATAGAGTAGACATCACTGAAGAGGGTTTGTGTGTGGGGAAGGGGTCGATTTGCAATATTTGGGCAAATGGCAATATTTGGGTCAATTCTGACGTCATCAAGATGGCCGCAAAAGCTCGCTAGCTCCCGAAATAATGCAAGTTGGGACCTCTAGTTTGTTGGACACGTCTCGGAAGAGCCGCCCGCATCGACTGATTCCATGAAAAGCACTTTTCAAAATGGCTCGAAAATTAAAATTTCTGACAGGGAGCTCCCTGTGAGCACTCGCACTTTTGGGCCAAAAAATTTTATGCGATTTTATGATAGAAAATGATAGAGTAGACATCACTGAAGAGGGTTTGTGTGTGGGGAAGGGGTCGATTCGCAATATTTGGGCAAATGGCAATATTTGGGTCAATTCTGACGTCATCAAGATGGCCGCAAAAGCTCGCTAGCTCCCGAAATAATGCAAGTTGGGACCTCTAGTTTGTTGGACACGTCTCGGAAGAGCCGCCCGCATCGACTGATTCCATGAAAAGCACTTTTCAAAATGGCTCGAAAATTAAAATTTCTGACAGGGAGCTCCCTGTGAGCACTCGCACTTTTGGCCAAAAAAATTTTATGCGATTTTATGATAGAAAATGATAGAGTAGACATCACTGAAGAGGGTTTGTGTGTGGGGAAGGGGTCGATTCGCAATATTTGGGCAAATGGCAATATTTGGGTCAATTCTGACGTCATCAAGATGGCCGCAAAAGCTCGCTAGCTCCCGAAATAATGCAAGTTGGGACCTCTAGTTTGTTGGACACGTCTCGGAAGAGCCGCCCGCATCGACTGATTCCATGAAAAGCACTTTTCAAAATGGCTCGAAAATTAAAATTTCTGACAGGGAGCTCCCTGTGAGCACTCGCACTTTTGGCCAAAAAAATTTTATGCGATTTTATGATAGAAAATGATAGAGTAGACATCACTGAAGAGGGTTTGTGTGTGGGGAAGGGGTCGATTCGCAATATTTGGGCAAATGGCAATATTTGGGTCAATTCTGACGTCATCAAGATGGCCGCAAAAGCTCGCTAGCTCCCGAAATAATGCAAGTTGGGACCTTTAGTTTGTTGTACACGTCTCGGAAGAGCCGCCCGCATCGACTGATTCCATGAAAAGCACTTTTCAAAATGGCTCGAAAATTAAAATTTCTGACAGGGAGCTCCCTGTGAGCACTCGCACTTTTGGCCAAAAAAATTTTATGCGATTTTATGATAGAAAATGATAGAGTAGACATCACTGAAGAGGGTTTGTGTGTGGGGAAGGGGTCGATTCGCAATATTTGGGCAAATGGCAATATTTGGGTCAATTCTGACGTCATCAAGATGGCCGCAAAAGCTCGCTAGCTCCCGAAATAATGCAAGTTGGGACCTCTAGTTTGTTGGACACGTCTCGGAAGAGCCGCCCGCATCGACTGATTCCATGAAAAGCACTTTTCAAAATGGCTCGAAAATTAAAATTTCTGACAGGGAGCTCCCTGTGAGCACTCGCACTTTTGGCCAAAAAAATTTTATGCGATTTTATGATAGAAAATGATAGAGTAGACATCACTGAAGAGGGTTTGTGTGTGGGGAAGGGGTCGATTCGCAATATTTGGGCAAATGGCAATATTTGGGTCAATTCTTACGTCATCAAGATGGCCGCAAAAGCTCGCTAGCTCCCGAAATAATGCAAGTTGGGACCTCTAGTTTGTTGGACACGTCTCGGAAGAGCCGCCCGCATCGACTGATTCCATGAAAAGCACTTTTCAAAATGGCTCGAAAATTAAAATTTCTGACAGGGAGCTCCCTGTGAGCACTCGCACTTTTGGCCAAAAAAATTTTATGCGATTTTATGATAGAAAATGATAGAGTAGACATCACTGAAGAGGGTTTGTGTGTGGGGAAGGGGTCAATTCGCAATACTTGGGCAAATGGCAATATTTGGGTCAATTCTGACGTCATCAAGATGGCCGCAAAAGCTCGCTAGCTCCCGAAATAATGCAAGTTGGGACCTCTAGTTTGTTGGACACGTCTCGGAAGAGCCGCCCGCATCGACTGATTCCATGAAAAGCACTTTTCAAAATGGCTCGAAAATTAAAATTTCTGACAGGGAGCTCCCTGTGAGCACTCGCACTTTTGGCCAAAAAAATTTTATGCGATTTTATGATAGAAAATGATAGAGTAGACATCACTGAAGAGGGTTTGTGTGTGGGGAAGGGGTCGATTCGCAATATTTGGGCAAATGGCAATATTTGGGTCAATTCTGACGTCATCAAGATGGCCGCAAAAGCTCGCTAGCTCCCGAAATAATGCAAGTTGGGACCTCTAGTTTGTTGGACACGTCTCGGAAGAGCCGCCCGCATCGACTGATTCCATGAAAAGCACTTTTCAAAATGGCTCGAAAATTAAAATTTCTGACAGGGAGCTCCCTGTGAGCACTCGCACTTTTGGCCAAAAAAATTTTATGCGATTTTATGATAGAAAATGATAGAGTAGACATCACTGAAGAGGGTTTGTGTGTGGGGAAGGGGTCGATTCGCAATATTTGGGCAAATGGCAATATTTGGGTCAATTCTGACGTCATCAAGATGGCCGCAAAAGCTCGCTAGCTCCCGAAATAATGCAAGTTGGGACCTCTAGTTTGTTGGACACGTCTCGGAAGAGCCGCCCGCATCGACTGATTTCATGAAAAGCACTTTTCAAAATGGCTCGAAAATTAAAATTTCTGACAGGGAGCTCCCTGTGAGCACTCGCACTTTTGGCCAAAAAAATTTTATGCGATTTTATGATAGAAAATGATAGAGTAGACATCACTGAAGAGGGTTTGTGTGTGGGGAAGGGGTCGATTCGCAATATTTGGGCAAATGGCAATATTTGGGTCAATTCTGACGTCATCAAGATGGCCGCAAAAGCTCGCTAGCTCCCGAAATAATGCAAGTTGGGACCTCTAGTTTGTTGGACACGTCTCGGAAGAGCCGCCCGCATCGACTGATTCCATGAAAAGCACTTTTCAAAATGGCTCGAAAATTAAAATTTCTGACAGGGAGCTCCCTGTGAGCACTCGCACTTTTGGCCAAAAAAATTTTATGCGATTTTATGATAGAAAATGATAGAGTAGACATCACTGAAGAGGGTTTGTGTGTGGGGAAGGGGTCAATTCGCAATACTTGGGCAAATGGCAATATTTGGGTCAATTCTGACGTCATCAAGATGGCCGCAAAAGCTCGCTAGCTCCCGAAATAATGCAAGTTGGGACCTCTAGTTTGTTGGACACGTCTCGGAAGAGCCGCCCGCATCGACTGATTCCATGAAAAGCACTTTTCAAAATGGCTCGAAAATTAAAATTTCTGACAGGGAGCTCCCTGTGAGCACTCGCACTTTTGGCCAAAAAATTTTTATGCGATTTTATGATAGAAAATGATAGAGTAGACATCACTGAAGAGGGTTTGTGTGTGGGGAAGGGGTCGATTCGCAATATTTGGGCAAATGGCAATATTTGGGTCAATTCTGACGTCATCAAGATGGCCGCAAAAGCTCGCTAGCTCCCGAAATAATGCAAGTTGGGACCTCTAGTTTGTTGGACACGTCTCGGAAGAGCCGCCCGCATCGACTGATTCCATGAAAAGCACTTTTCAAAATGGCTCGAAAATTAAAATTTCTGACAGGGAGCTCCCTGTGAGCACTCGCACTTTTGGCCAAAAAAATTTTATGCGATTTTATGATAGAAAATGATAGAGTAGACATCACTGAAGAGGGTTTGTGTGTGGGGAAGGGGTCGATTCGCAATATTTGGGCAAATGGCAATATTTGGGTCAATTCTGACGTCATCAAGATGGCCGCAAAAGCTCGCTAGCTCCCGAAATAATGCAAGTTGGGACCTCTAGTTTGTTGGACACGTCTCGGAAGATCCGCCCGCATCGACTGATTCCATGAAAAGCACTTTTCAAAATGGCTCGAAAATTAAAATTTCTGACAGGGAGCTCCCTGTGAGCACTCGCACTTTTGGCCAAAAAAATTTTATGCGATTTTATGATAGAAAATGATAGAGTAGACATCACTGAAGAGGGTTTGTGTGTGGGGAAGGGGTCGATTCGCAATATTTGGGCAAATGGCAATATTTGGGTCAATTCTGACATCATCAAGATGGCCGCAAAAGCTCGCTAGCTCCCGAAATAATGCAAGTTGGGACCTCTAGTTTGTTGGACACGTCTCGGAAGAGCCGCCCTCATCGACTGATTCCATGAAAAGCACTTTTCAAAATGGCTCGAAAATTAAAATTTCTGACAGGGAGCTCCCTGTGAGCACTCGCACTTTTGGCCAAAAAAATTTTATGCGATTTTATGATAGAAAATGATAGAGTAGACATCACTGAAGAGGGTTTGTGTGTGGGGAAGGGGTCGATTCGCAATATTTGGGCAAATGGCAATATTTGGGTCAATTCTGACGTCATCAAGATGGCCGCAAAAGCTCGCTAGCTCCCGAAATAATGCAAGTTGGGACCTCTAGTTTGTTGGACACGTCTCGGAAGAGCCGCCCGCATCGACTGATTCCATGAAAAGCACTTTTCAAAATGGCTCGAAAATTAAAATTTCTGACAGGGAGCTCCCTGTGAGCACTCGCACTTTTGGCCAAAAAAATTGTATGCGATTTTATGATAGAAAATGATAGAGTAGACATCACTGAAGAGGGTTTGTGTGTGGGGAAGGGGTCGATTCGCAATATTTGGGCAAATGGCAATATTTGGGTCAATTCTGACGTCATCAAGATGGCCGCAAAAGCTCGCTAGCTCCCGAAATAATGCAAGTTGGGACCTCTAGTTTGTTGGACACGTCTCGGAAGAGCCGCCCGCATCGACTGATTCCATGAAAAGCACTTTTCAAAATGGCTCGAAAATTAAAATTTCTGACAGGGAGCTCCCTGTGAGCACTCGCACTTTTGGCCAAAAAAATTTTATGCGATTTTATGATAGAAAATGATAGAGTAGACATCACTGAAGAGGGTTTGTGTGTGGGGAAGGGGTCGATTCGCAATATTTGGGCAAATGGCAATATTTGGGTCAATTCTGACGTCATCAAGATGGCCGCAAAAGCTCGCTAGCTCCCGAAATAATGCAAGTTGGGACCTCTAGTTTGTTGGACACGTCTCGGAAGAGCCGCCCGCATCGACTGATTCTATGAAAAGCACTTTTCAAAATGGCTCGAAAATTAAAATTTCTGACAGGGAGCTCCCTGTGAGCACTCGCACTTTTGGCCAAAAAAATTTTATGCGATTTTATGATAGAAAATGATAGAGTAGACATCACTGAAGAGGGTTTGTGTGTGGGGAAGGGGTCGATTCGCAATATTTGGGCAAATGGCAATATTTGGGTCAATTCTGACGTCATCAAGATGGCCGCAAAAGCTCGCTAGCTCCCGAAATAGTGCAAGTTGGGACCTTTAGTTTGTTGGACACGTCTCGGAAGAGCCGCCCGCATCGACTGATTCCATGAAAAGCACTTTTCAAAATGGCTCGAAAATTAAAATTTCTGACAGGGAGCTCCCTGTGAGCACTCGCACTTTTGGCCAAAAAAATTTGATGCGATTTTATGATAGAAAATGATAGAGTAGACATCACTGAAGAGGGTTTGTGTGTGGGGAAGGGGTCGATTCGCAATATTTGGGCAAATGGCAATATTTGGGTCAATTCTGACGTCATCAAGATGGCCGCAAAAGCTCGCTAGCTCCCGAAATAATGCAAGTTGGGACCTCTAGTTTGTTGGACACGTCTCGGAAGAGCCGCCCGCATCGACTGATTCCATGAAAAGCACTTTTCAAAATGGCTCGAAAATTAAAATTTCTGACAGGGAGCTCCCTGTGAGCACTCGCACTTTTGGCCAAAAAAATTGTATGCGATTTTATGATAGAAAATGATAGAGTAGACATCACTGAAGAGGGTTTGTGTGTGGGGAAGGGGTCGATTCGCAATATTTGGGCAAATGGCAATATTTGGGTCAATTCTGACGTCATCAAGATGGCCGCAAAAGCTCGCTAGCTCCCGAAATAATGCAAGTTGGGACCTCTAGTTTGTTGGACACGTCTCGGAAGAGCCGCCCGCATCGACTGATTCCATGAAAAGCACTTTTCAAAATGGCTCGAAAATTAAAATTTCTGACAGGGAGCTCCCTGTGAGCACTCGCACTTTTGGCCAAAAAATTTTATGCGATTTTATGATAGAAAATGATAGAGTAGACATCACTGAAGAGGGTTTGTGTGTGGGGAAGGGGTCGATTCGCAATATTTGGGCAAATGGCAATATTTGGGTCAATTCTGACGTCATCAAGATGGCCGCAAAAGCTCGCTAGCTCCCGAAATAATGCAAGTTGGGACCTTTAGTTTGTTGTACACGTCTCGGAAGAGCCGCCCGCATCGACTGATTCCATGAAAAGCACTTTTCAAAATGGCTCGAAAATTAAAATTTCTGACAGGGAGCTCCCTGTGAGCACTCGCACTTTTGGCCAAAAAAATTTTATGCGATTTTATGATAGAAAATGATAGAGTAGACATCACTGAAGAGGGTTTGTGTGTGGGGAAGGGGTCGATTCGCAATATTTGGGCAAATGGCAATATTTGGGTCAATTCTGACGTCATCAAGATGGCCGCAAAAGCTCGCTAGCTCCCGAAATAATGCAAGTTGGGACCTCTAGTTTGTTGGACACGTCTCGGAAGAGCCGCCCGCATCGACTGATTCCATGAAAAGCACTTTTCAAAATGGCTCGAAAATTAAAATTTCTGACAGGGAGCTCCCTGTGAGCACTCGCACTTTTGGCCAAAAAAATTTTATGCGATTTTATGATAGAAAATGATAGAGTAGACATCACTGAAGAGGGTTTGTGTGTGGGGAAGGGGTCGATTCGCAATATTTGGGCAAATGGCAATATTTGGGTCAATTCTTACGTCATCAAGATGGCCGCAAAAGCTCGCTAGCTCCCGAAATAATGCAAGTTGGGACCTCTAGTTTGTTGGACACGTCTCGGAAGAGCCGCCCGCATCGACTGATTCCATGAAAAGCACTTTTCAAAATGGCTCGAAAATTAAAATTTCTGACAGGGAGCTCCCTGTGAGCACTCGCACTTTTGGCCAAAAAATTTTTATGCGATTTTATGATAGAAAATGATAGAGTAGACATCACTGAAGAGGGTTTGTGTGTGGGGAAGGGGTCGATTCGCAATATTTGGGCAAATGGCAATATTTGGGTCAATTCTGACGTCATCAAGATGGCCGCAAAAGCTCGCTAGCTCCCGAAATAATGCAAGTTGGGACCTCTAGTTTGTTGGACACGTCTCGGAAGAGCCGCCCGCATCGACTGATTCCATGAAAAGCACTTTTCAAAATGGCTCGAAAATTAAAATTTCTGACAGGGAGCTCCCTGTGAGCACTCGCACTTTTGGCCAAAAAAATTTTATGCGATTTTATGATAGAAAATGATAGAGTAGACATCACTGAAGAGGGTTTGTGTGTGGGGAAGGGGTCGATTCGCAATATTTGGGCAAATGGCAATATTTGGGTCAATTCTGACGTCATCAAGATGGCCGCAAAAGCTCGCTAGCTCCCGAAATAATGCAAGTTGGGACCTCTAGTTTGTTGGACACGTCTCGGAAGAGCCGCCCGCATCGACTGATTCCATGAAAAGCACTTTTCAAAATGGCTCGAAAATTAAAATTTCTGACAGGGAGCTCCCTGTGAGCACTCGCACTTTTGGCCAAAAAAATTTTATGCGATTTTATGATAGAAAATGATAGAGTAGACATCACTGAAGAGGGTTTGTGTGTGGGGAAGGGGTCGATTCGCAATATTTGGGCAAATGGCAATATTTGGGTCAATTCTGACGTCATCAAGATGGCCGCAAAAGCTCGCTAGCTCCCGAAATAATGCAAGTTGGGACCTCTAGTTTGTTGGACACGTCTCGGAAGAGCCGCCCGCATCGACTGATTCCATGAAAAGCACTTTTCAAAATGGCTCGAAAATTAAAATTTCTGACAGGGAGCTCCCTGTGAGCACTCGCACTTTTGGCCAAAAAAATTTTATGCGATTTTATGATAGAAAATGATAGAGTAGACATCACTGAAGAGGGTTTGTGTGTGGGGAAGGGGTCGATTCGCAATATTTGGGCAAATGGCAATATTTGGGTCAATTCTGACGTCATCAAGATGGCCGCAAAAGCTCGCTAGCTCCCGAAATAATGCAAGTTGGGACCTCTCGTTTGTTGGACACGTCTCGGAAGAGCCGCCCGCATCGACTGATTCCATGAAAAGCACTTTTCAAAATGGCTCGAAAATTAAAATTTCTGACAGGGAGCTCCCTGTGAGCACTCGCACTTTTGGCCAAAAAAATTTTATGCGATTTTATGATAGAAAATGATAGAGTAGACATCACTGAAGAGGGTTTGTGTGTGGGGAAGGGGTCGATTCGCAATATTTGGGCAAATGGCAATATTTGGGTCAATTCTGACGTCATCAAGATGGCCGCAAAAGCTCGCTAGCTCCCGAAATAATGCAAGTTGGGACCTCTAGTTTGTTGGACACGTCTCGGAAGAGCCGCCCGCATCGACTGATTCCATGAAAAGCACTTTTCAAAATGGCTCGAAAATTAAAATTTCTGACAGGGAGCTCCCTGTGAGCACTCGCACTTTTGGCCAAAAAAATTTTATGCGATTTTATGATAGAAAATGATAGAGTAGACATCACTGAAGAGGGTTTGTGTGTGGGGAAGGGGTCGATTCGCAATATTTGGGCAAATGGCAATATTTGGGTCAATTCTGACGTCATCAAGATGGCCGCAAAAGCTCGCTAGCTCCCGAAATAATGCAAGTTGGGACCTCTAGTCTGTTGGACACGTCTCGGAAGAGCCGCCCGCATCGACTGATTCCATGAAAAGCACTTTTCAAAATGGCTCGAAAATTAAAATTTCTGACAGGGAGCTCCCTGTGAGCACTCGCACTTTTGGCCAAAAAATTTTTATGCGATTTTATGATAGAAAATGATAGAGTAGACATCACTGAAGAGGGTTTGTGTGTGGGGAAGGGGTCGATTCGCAATATTTGGGCAAATGGCAATATTTGGGTCAATTCTGACGTCATCAAGATGGCCGCAAAAGCTCGCTAGCTCCCGAAATAATGCAAGTTGGGACCTGTAGTTTGTTGGACACGTCTCGGAAGAGCCGCCCGCATCGACTGATTCCATGAAAAGCACTTTTCAAAATGGCTCGAAAATTAAAATTTCTGACAGGGAGCTCCCTGTGAGCACTCGCACTTTTGGCCAAAAAAATTTTATGCGATTTTATGAAAGAAAATGATAGAGTAGACATCACTGAAGAGGGTTTGTGTGTGGGGAAGGGGTCGATTCGCAATATTTGGGCAAATGGCAATATTTGGGTCAATTCTGACGTCATCAAGATGGCCGCAAAAGCTCGCTAGCTCCCGAAATAATGCAAGTTGGGACCTCTAGTTTGTTGGACACGTCTCGGAAGAGCCGCCCGCATCGACTGATTCCATGAAAAGCACTTTTCAAAATGGCTCGAAAATTAAAATTTCTCACAGGGAGCTCCCTGTGAGCACTCGCACTTTTGGCCAAAAAATTTTTATGCGATTTTATGATAGAAAATGATAGAGTAGACATCACTGAAGAGGGTTTGTGTGTGGGGAAGGGGTCGATTCGCAATATTTGGGCAAATGGCAATATTTGGGTCAATTCTGACGTCATCAAGATGGCCGCAAAAGCTCGCTAGCTCCCGAAATAATGCAAGTTGGGACCTCTAGTTTGTTGGACACGTCTCGGAAGAGCCGCCTGCATCGACTGATTCCATGAAAAGCACTTTTCAAAATGGCTCAAAAATTAAAATTTCTCACAGGGAGCTCCCTGTGAGCACTTGCACTTTTGGCCAAAAAAATGTTATGCGATTTTATGATAGAAAATGATAGAGTAGACATCACTGAAGAGGGTTTGTGTGTGGGGAAGGGGTCGATTCGCAATATTTGGGCAAATGGCAATATTTGGGTCAATTCTGACGTCATCAAGATGGCCGCAAAAGCTCGCTAGCTCCCGAAATAATGCAAGTTGGGACCTCTAAATTGTTGGACACGTCTCGGAAGAGCCGCCCGCATCGACTGATTCCATGAAAAGCACTTTTCAAAATGGCTCGAAAAATAAAATTTCTGACAGGGAGCTCCCTGTGAGCACTCGCACTTTTGGCCAAAAAAATTTTATGCGATTTTATGATAGAAAATGATAGAGTAGACATCACTGAAGAGGGTTTGTGTGTGGGGAAGGGGTCGATTCGCAATATTTGGGCAAATGGCAATATTTGGGTCAATTCTGACGTCATCAAGATGGCCGCAAAAGCTCGCTAGCTCCCGAAATAATGCAAGTTGGGACCTCTAGTTTGTTGGACACGTCTCGGAAGAGCCGCCCGCATCGACTGATTCCATGAAAAGCACTTATCAAAATGGCTCGAAAATTAAAATTTCTGACAGGGAGCTCCCTGTGAGCACTCGCACTTTTGGCCAAAACAATTTTATGCGATTTTATGATAGAAAATGATAGAGTAGACATCACTGAAGAGGGTTTGTGTGTGGGGAAGGGGTCGATTCGCAATATTTGGGCAAATGGCAATATTTGGGTCAATTCTGACGTCATCAAGATGGCCGCAAAAGCTCGCTAGCTCCCGAAATAATGCAAGTTGGGACCTCTAGTTTGTTGGACACGTCTCGGAAGAGCCGCCCGCATCGACTGATTCCATGAAAAGCACTTTTCAAAATGGCTCAAAAATTAAAATTTCTGACAGGGAGCTCCCTGTGAGCACTCGCACTTTTGGCCAAAAATTTTTTATGGGATTTTAGGATAGAAAATGATAGAGTAGACATCACTGAAGAGGGTTTGTGTGTGGGGAAGGGGTCGATTCGCAATATTTGGGCAAATGGCAATATTTGGGTCAATTCTGACGTCATCAAGATGGCCGCAAAAGCTCGCTAGCTCCCGAAATAATGCAAGTTGGGACCTCTAGTTTGTTGGACACGTCTCGGAAGAGCCGCCCGCATCGACTGATTCCATGAAAAGAACTTTTCAAAATGGCTCGAACAATAAAATTTCTCACAGGGAGCTCCCTGTGAGCACTCGCACTTTTGGCCCAAAAATTTTTATGCGATTTTATGATAGAAAATGATAGAGTAGACATCACTGAAGAGGGTTTGTGTGTGGGGAAGGGGTCGATTCGCAATATTTGGGCAAATGGCAATATTTGGGTCAATTCTGACGTCATCAAGATGGCCGCAAAAGCTCGCTAGCTCCCGAAATAATGCAAGTTGGGACCTCTAGTTTGTTGGACACGTCTCGGAAGAGCCGCCCGCATCGACTGATTCCATGAAAAGCACTTTTCAAAATGGCTCGAAAATTAAAATTTCTCACAGGGAGCTCCCTGTGAGCACTCGTACTTTTGGCCCAAAAATTTTTATGCGATTTTATGATAGAAAATGATAGAGTAGACATCACTGAAGAGGGTTTGTGTGTGGGGAAGGGGTCGATTCGCAATATTTGGGCAAATGGCAATATTTGGGTCAATTCTGACGTCATCAAGATGGCCGCAAAAGCTCGCTAGCTCCCGAAATAATGCAAGTTGGGACCTCTAGTTTGTTGAACACGTCTCGGAAGAGCCGCCCGCATCGACTGATTCCATGAAAAGCACTTTTCAAAATGGCTCGAAAATTAAAATTTCTGACAGGAAGCTCCCTGTGAGCACTCGCACTTTTGGCCAAAAATTTTTTATGCGATTTTATGATAGAAAATGATAGAGTAGACATCACTGAAGAGGGTTTGTGTGTGGGGAAGGGGTCAATTCGCAATACTTGGGCAAATGGCAATATTTGGGTCAATTCTGACGTAACAAGATGGCCGCAAAAGCTCGCTAGCTCCCGAAATAATGCAAGTTGGGACCTCTAGTTTGTTGGACACGTCTCGGAAGAGCCGCCCGCATCGACTGATTCCATGAAAAGCACTTTTCAAAATGGCTCGAAAATTAAAATTTCTGACAGGAAGCTCACTGTGAGCACTCGCACTTTTGGCCAAAAAATTTTTATGCGATTTTATGATAGAAAATGATAGAGTAGACATCACTGAAGAGGGTTTGTGTGTGGGGAAGGGGTCAATTCGCAATACTTGGGCAAATGGCAATATTTGGGTCAATTCTGACGTAACAAGATGGCCGCAAAAGCTCGCTAGCTCCCGAAATAATGCAAGTTGGGACCTCTAGTTTGTTGGACACGTCTCGGAAGAGCCGCCCGCATCGACTGATTCCATGAAAAGCACTTTTCAAAATGGCTCGAAAATTAAAATTTCTTACAGGGAGCTCCCTGTGAGCACTCGCACTTTTGGCCAAAAATTTTTTATGCGATTTTATGATAGAAAATGATAGAGTAGACATCACTGAAGAGGGTTTGTGTGTTGGGAAGGGGTCGATTCGCAATATTTGGGCAAATGGCAATATTTGGGTCAATTCTGACGTCATCAAGATGGCCGCAAAAGCTCGCTAGCTCCCGAAATAATGCAAGTTGGGACCTCTAGTTTGTTGGACACGTCTCGGAAGAGCCGCCCGCATCGACTGATTCCATGAAAAGCACTTTTCAAAATGGCTCGAAAATTAAAATTTCTGACAGGGAGCTCCCTGTGAGCACTCGCACTTTTGGCCAAAAAAATTTTATGCGATTTTATGATAGAAAATGATAGAGTAGACATCACTGAAGAGGGTTTGTGTGTGGGGAAGGGGTCAATTCGCAATACTTGGGCAAATGGCAATATTTGGGTCAATTCTGACGTAACAAGATGGCCGCAAAAGCTCGCTAGCTCCCGAAATAATGCAAGTTGGGACCTCTAGTTTGTTGGACACGTCTCGGAAGAGCCGCCCGCATCGACTGATTCCATGAAAAGCACTTTTCAAAATGGCTTGAAAATTAAAATTTCTCACAGGGAGCTCCCTGTGAGCACTCGCACTTTTGGCCAAAAAAATTTTATGCGATTTTATGATAGAAAATGATAGAGTAGACATCACTGAAGAGGGTTTGTGTGTGGGGAAGGGGTCGATTCGCAATATTTGGGCAAATGGCAATATTTGGGTCAATTCTGACGTCATCAAGATGGCCGCAAAAGCTCGCTAGCTCCCGAAATAATGCAAGTTGGGACCTCTAGTTTGTTGGACACGTCTCGGAAGAGCCGCCCGCATCGACTGATTCCATGAAAAGCACTTTTCAAAATGGCTCGAAAATTAAAATTTCTGACAGGGAGCTCCCTGTGAGCACTCGCACTTTTGGCCAAAAAAATTTTTATGCGATTTTATGATAGAAAATGATAGAGTAGACATCACTGAAGAGGGTTTGTGTGTGGGGAAGGGGTCAATTCGCAATACTTGGGCAAATGGCAATATTTAGGTCAATTCTGACGTATCAAGATGGCCGCAAAAGCTCGCTAGCTCCCGAAATAATGCAAGTTGGGACCTGTAGTTTGTTGGACACGTCTCGGAAGAGCCGCCCGCATCGACTGATTCCATGAAAAGCACTTTTCAAAATGGCTCGAAAATTAAAATTTCTGACAGGGAGCTCCCTGTGAGCACTCGCACTTTTGGCCCAAAAAATTTTATGCGATTTTATGATAGAAAATGATAGAGTAGACATCACTGAAGAGGGTTTGTGTGTGGGGAAGGGGTCGATTCGCAATATTTGGGCAAATGGCAATATTTGGGTCAATTCTGACGTCATCAAGATGGCCGCAAAAGCTCGCTAGCTCCCGAAATAATGCAAGTTGGGACCTCTAGTTTGTTGGACACGTCTCGGAAGAGCCGCCCGCATCGACTGTTTCCATGAAAAGCACTTTTCAAAATGGCTCGAAAATTAAAATTTCTCACAGGGAGCTCCCTGTGAGCACTCGCACTTTTGGCCAAAAAATTTTTATGCGATTTTATGATAGAAAATGATAGAGTAGACATCACTGAAGAGGGTTTGTGTGTGGGGAAGGGGTCGATTCGCAATATTTGGGCAAATGGCAATATTTGGGTCAATTCTGACGTCATCAAGATGGCCGCAAAAGCTCGCTAGCTCCCGAAATAATGCAAGTTGGGACCTGTAGTTTGTTGGACACGTCTCGGAAGAGCCGCCCGCATCGACTGATTCCATGAAAAGCACTTTTCAAAATGGCTCGAAAATTAAAATTTATCACAGGGAGCTTTCTGTGAGCACTCGCACTTTTGGCCAAAAAAATTTTATGCGATTTTATGATAGAAAATGATAGAGTAGACATCACTGAAGAGGGTTTGTGTGTGGGGAAGGGGTCGATTCGCAATATTTGGGCAAATGGCAAAATTTGGGTCAATTCTGACGTCATGAAGATGGCCGCAAAAGCTCGCTAGCTCCCGAAATAATGCAAGTTGGGACCTCTAGTTTGTTGGACACGTCTCGGAAGAGCCGCCCGCATCGACTGATTCCATGAAAAGCACTTTTCAAAATGGCTTGAAAATTAAAATTTCTCACAGGGAGCTCCCTGTGAGCACACGCACTTTTGGCCCAAAAATTTTTATGCGATTTTATGATAGAAAAATGATAGAGTAGACATCACTGAAGAGGGTTTGTGTGTGAGGAAGGGGTCAATTCGCAATACTTGGGCAAATGGCAATATTTGGGTCAATTCTGACGTCATCAAGATGGCCGCAAAAGCTCGCTAGCTCCCGAAATAATGCAAGTTGGGACCTCTAGTTTGTTGAACACGTCTCGGAAGAGCCGCCCGCATCGACTGATTCCATGAAAAGCACTTTTCAAAATGGCTCGAAAATTAAAATTTCTCACAGGGAGCTCCCTGTGAGCACTCGCACTTTTGGCCCAAAAAATTTTATGCGATTTTATGATAGAAAATGATAGAGTAGACATCACTGAAGAGGGTTTGTGTGTGGGGAAGGGGTCGATTCGCAATATTTGGGCAAATGGCAATGTTTGGGTCAATTCTGACGTCATCAAGATGGCCGCAAAAGCTCGCTAGCTCCCGAAATAATGCAAATTGGGACCTCTAGTTTGTTGGACACGTCTCGGAAGAGCCGCCCGCATCGACTGATTCCATGAAAAGCACTTATCAAAATGGCTCGAAAATTAAAATTTCTGACAGGAAGCTCCCTGTGAGCACTCGCACTTTTGGCCAAAAAATTTTTATGCGATTTTATGATAGAAAATGATAGAGTAGACATCACTGAAGAGGGTTTGTGTGTGGGGAAGGGGTCAATTCGCAATACTTGGGCAAATGGCAATATTTGGGTCAATTCTGACGTAACAAGATGGCCGCAAAAGCTCGCTAGCTCCCGAAATAATGCAAGTTGGGACCTCTAGTTTGTTGGACACGTCTCGGAAGAGCCGCCCGCATCGACTGATTCCATGAAAAGCACTTTTCAAAATGGCTCGAAAATTAAAATTTCTGACAGGGAGCTCCCTGTGAGCACTCGCACTTTTGGCCAAAAAATTTTTATGCGATTTTATGATAGAAAATGATAGAGTAGACATCACTGAAGAGGGTTTGTGTGTTGGGAAGGGGTCGATTCGCAATATTTGGGCAAATGGCAATATTTGGGTCAATTCTGACGTCATCAAGATGGCCGCAAAAGCTCGCTAGCTCCCGAAATAATGCAAGTTGGGACCTGTAGTTTGTTGGACACGTCTCGGAAGAGCCGCCCGCATCGACTGATTCCATGAAAAGCACTTTTCAAAATGGCTTGAAAATTAAAATTTCTCACAGGGAGCTCCCTGTGAGCACTCGCACTTTTGGCCAAAAAAATTTTATGCGATTTTATGATAGAAAATGATAGAGTAGACATCACTGAAGAGGGTTTGTGTGTGGGGAAGGGGTCGATTCGCAATATTTGGGCAAATGGCAATATTTGGGTCAATTTTGACGTCATCAAGATGGCCGCAAAAGCTCGCTAGCTCCCGAAATAATGCAAGTTGGGACCTCTAGTTTGTTGGACACGTCTCGGAAGAGCCGCCCGCATCGACTGATTCCATGAAAAGCACTTTTCAAAATGGCTCGAAAATTAAAATTTCTGACAGGGAGCTCCCTGTGAGCACTCGCACTTTTGGCCAAAAAAATTTTTATGCGATTTTATGATAGAAAATGATAGAGTAGACATCACTGAAGAGGGTTTGTGTGTGGGGAAGGGGTCAATTCGCAATACTTGGGCAAATGGCAATATTTAGGTCAATTCTGACGTAACAAGATGGCCGCAAAAGCTCGCTAGCTCCCGAAATAATGCAAGTTGGGACCTCTAGTTTGTTGGACACGTCTCGGAAGAGCCGCCCGCATCGACTGATTCCATGAAAAGCACTTTTCAAAATGGCTCGAAAATTAAAATTTCTCACAGGGAGCTCCCTGTGAGCACTCGCACTTTTGGCCAAAAAAATTTTATGCGATTTTATGATAGAAAATGATAGAGTAGACATCACTGAAGAGGGTTTGTGTGTGGGGAAGGGGTCGATTCGCAATATTTGGGCAAATGGCAATATTTGGGTCAATTCTGACGTCATCAAGATGGCCGCAAAAGCTCGCTAGCTCCCGAAATAGTGCAAGTTGGGACCTCTAGTTTGTTGGACACGTCTCGGAAGAGCCGCCCGCATCGACTGATTCCATGAAAAGCACTTTTCAAAATGGCTTGAAAATTAAAATTTCTGACAGGGAGCTCCCTGTGAGCATTCGCACTTTTGGCCCAAAAAAATTTATGCGATTTTATGATAGAAAATGATAGAGTAGACATCACTGAAGAGGGTTTGTGTGTGGGGAAGGGGTCAATTCGCAATACTTGGGCAAATGGCAATATTTGGGTCAATTCTGACGTCATCAAGATGGCCGCAAAAGCTCGCTAGCTCCCGAAATAATGCAAGTTGGGACCTCTAGTTTGTTGGACACGTCTCGGAAGAGCCGCCCGCATCGACTGATTCCATGAAAAGCACTTTTCAAAATGGCTCGAAAATTAAAATTTCTGACAGGGAGCTCCCTGTGAGCACTCGCACTTTTGGCCAAAAAATTTTTATGCGAATTTATGATAGAAAATGATAGAGTAGACATCACTGAAGAGGGTTTGTGTGTTGGGAAGGGGTCGATTCGCAATATTTGGGCAAATGGCAATATTTGGGTCAATTCTGACGTCATCAAGATGGCCGCAAAAGCTCGCTAGCTCCCGAAATAATGCAAGTTGGGACCTCTAGTTTGTTGGACACGTCTCGGAAGAGCCGCCCGCATCGACTGATTCCATGAAAAGCACTTTTCAAAATGGCTCGAAAATTAAAATTTCTCACAGGGAGCTCCCTGTGAGCACTCGCACTTTTGGCCAAAAAATTTTTATGCGATTTTATGATAGAAAATGATAGAGTAGACATCACTGAAGAGGGTTTGTGTGTGGGGAAGGGGTCGATTTGCAATATTTGGGCAAATGGCAATATTTGGGTCAATTCTGACGTCATCAAGATGGCCGCAAAAGCTCGCTAGCTCCCGAAATAATGCAAGTTGGGACATTGGACACGTCTCGGAAGAGCCGCCCGCATCGACTGATTCCATGAAAAGCACTTTTCAAAATGGCTCGAAAATTAAAATTTCTGACAGGGAGCTCCCTGTGAGCACTCGCACTTTTGGCCAAAAAAATTTTATGCGATTTTATGATAGAAAATGATAGAGTAGACATCACTGAAGAGGGTTTGTGTGTGGGGAAGGGGTCGATTCGCAATATTTGGGCAAATGGCAATATTTGGGTCAATTCTGACGTCATCAAGATGGCCGCAAAAGCTCGCTAGCTCCCGAAATAATGCAAGTTGGGACCTCTAGTTTGTTGGACACGTCTCGGAAGAGCCGCCCGCATCGACTGATTCCATGAAAAGCACTTTTCAAAATGGCTCGAAAATTAAAATTTCTGACAGGGAGCTCCCTGTGAGCACTCGCACTTTTGGCCAAAAAAATTTTATGCGATTTTATGATAGAAAATGATAGAGTAGACATCACTGAAGAGGGTTTGTGTGTGGGGAAGGGGTCGATTCGCAATATTTGGGCAAATGGCAATATTTGGGTCAATTCTGACGTCATCAAGATGGCCGCAAAAGCTCGCTAGCTCCCGAAATAATGCAAGTTGGGACCTGTAGTTTGTTGGACACGTCTCGGAAGAGCCGCCCGCATCGACTGATTCCATGAAAAGCACTTTTCAAAATGGCTCGAAAATTAAAATTTCTGACAGGGAGCTCCCTGTGAGCACTCGCACTTTTGGCCAAAAAAATTTTATGCGATTTTATGATAGAAAATGATAGAGTAGACATCACTGAAGAGGGTTTGTGTGTGGGGAAGGGGTCGATTCGCAATATTTGGGCAAATGGCAATATTTGGGTCAATTCTGACGTCATCAAGATGGCCGCAAAAGCTCGCTAGCTCCCGAAATAATGCAAGTTGGGACCTCTAGTTTGTTGGACACGTCTCGGAAGAGCCGCCCGCATCGACTGATTCCATGAAAAGCACTTTTCCAAATGGCTCGAAAATTAAAATTTCTGACAGGGAGCTCCCTGTGAGCACTCGCACTTTTGGCCAAAAAAATTTTATGCGATTTTATGATAGAAAATGATAGAGTAGACATCACTGAAGAGGGTTTGTGTGTGGGGAAGGGGTCGATTCGCAATATTTGGGCAAATGGCAATATTTGGGTCAATTCTGACGTCATCAAGATGGCCGCAAAAGCTCGCTAGCTCCCGAAATAATGCAAGTTTGGACCTCTAGTTTGTGGGACACGTCTCAGCAGAGCCGCCCGCATCCACTGATTCCATGAAAAGCACATTTTCAAAATGGCTCAAAAAATGAAATTTCTCACAGTGAGCACTCGCACTTTTGGTCAAAAATTTTTTATGCGATTTTATGATGGAAATTGATAGAGTAGACATCACTGAAGAGGGTTTGTGTGTGGGGATGGGGTCAATTCGCAATATTTGGCCAAATAGCAATTTTTAGGTCAACTCTGACTTCATCAATATGGCCAAAAAAGCTGGCTAGCTCCCGAAATAACGCGAGTTGGGACCTCTAGTTTGTTGGACACGTCTCAGCAGAGCCGCCCGCATCCACTGATTCCATGAAAAGCACTTTTCAAAATGGCTCAAAAAATGAAATTTCTCACAGGGAGCTCCCTGTCAGCACTCGCACTTTTGGTCAAAAAATTTTATGCGATTTTATGATGGAAATTGATAGAGTAGACATCACTGAAGTGGGTTTGTGTGTGGGGATGGGGTCAATTTGCAATATTTGGCAAAATAGCAATTTGTAGGTCAACTCTGACGTCATCAAGATGGCCGAAAAAGCTGGCTAGCTCCCGAAATGACGCGAGTTGGGACCTCTAGTTTGTTGGACACGTCTCAGCAGAGCCGCCCGCATCCACTGATTCCATGAAAAGCACTTTTCAAAATGGGTCAAAAAATGAAATTTCTCACAGGGAGCTCCCTGTCAGCACTGGCACTTTTGGTCAAAAATTTTTTATGCGATTTTATGATGGAAATTGATAGAGTAGACATCACTGAAGAGGGTTTGTGTGTGGGGATGGGGTCAATTCGCAATATTTGGCCAAACAGCAATTTTTAGGTCAACTCTGACGTCATCAAGATGGCCGAAAAAGCTGGCTAGCTCCCGAAATGACGCGAGTTGGGACCTTTAGTTGTTGGACACGTCTCAGCAGAGCCGCCCGCATCCACTGAATCCATGAAAAGCACTTTTCAAAATGGTTCAAAAAATGAAATTTCTCACAGGGAGCTCCCTGTCAGCACTGGCACTTTTGGTCAAAAATTTTTTATGCGATTTTATGATGGAAATTGATAGAGTAGACATCACTGAAGAGGGATTGTGTGTGGGGATGGGGTCAATTCGCAATATTTGGCCAAATAGCAATTTTTAGGTCAACTCTGACGTCATCAAGATGGCCGAAAAAGCTGGCTAGCTCCCGAAATAAGGCGAGTTGGGACCTCTAGTTTGTTGGACACGTCTCAACAGAGCCGCCCGCATCCACTGATTCCATGAAAAGCACTTTTCAAAATGGCTCAAAAAATGAAATTTCTCACAGGGAGCTCCCTGTGAGCACTCGCACTTTTGGTCAAAAAATTTTTATGCGATTTTATGATGGAAAATGATAGAGTAGACATCACTGAAGAGGGTTTGTGTGTGGGGATGGGGTCAATTCGCAATATTTGGCCAAATAGCAATTTTTAGGTCAACTCTGACGTCATCAAGATGGCCCAAAAAGCTGGCTAGCTCCCGAAATAAGGCGAGTTGGGACCTCTAGTTTGTTGGACACGTCTAAGCAGAGCCGCCCGCATCCACTGATTCCATGAAAAGCACTTTTCAAAATGGGTCAAAAAATGAAATTTTTCACAGAGCTCCCTGTGAGCACTCGCACTTTTGGTCAAAATTTTGTTTTTCGATTTTATGACGGAAATTGATAGAGTAGACATCACTGAAGAGGAATTGTGTCTCAGCAGAGCCGCCCGCATCCACTGATTCAATGAAAACCACTTTTGATGCGATTGCATGTGATTTTTGATAGAAATACTGTGAACACCTCTCAACCTAACTGCGTGTTCTTTCTGGGGAATTCATGAATGTTTGACCCCCTTCCCCCCAAAAAAAGAAAAAAAAAGTCATCAGCATCACAATCCATAGCTCCAGAAAAAATGGGTCTAAATATAAACAAAAGTTTTACCTGCAGTTAGCTCCAGCGGTTTTGCATCCAAAATCCAAATTCCTGGCAATCTAGTGACATCTTTACCCCAAAACGATGAGTAAGCGGTAATGCTGATATTGCCTTTCAAACACATGTTTAATGGGATTGTTGTACACAGAGCTGTCAGAGAGTGAAAACAAGGACAGTTGTTGCCCGAAAAGTTTCAGCAGAAAAATGGTAGATATTTCCCAAACTAAGGCAGATCCGGGCTTACAAATTAGAGCCCTGGTACAATGGGGATATGCCCGCTTGAATTGGTAGAGCGCAAACGACTTTGAAATTTTGGTCCAAAATCCCATTTTTTCAAAATTGGCTATCTTCCACCTTAGCGGGGGTGCTCCGAATGCCCTTCAAAAGCATGTCTATTGGCACTTTTGTACACAAAGCTGTGACAGCGTAAAAACAAGACTGAGCAAAGTTTCTATCAACGGCCATATCATCCTCACAAAATTGATGGATTTGCAGAAGTTTGATACTGTTGGATAGCCCAACTCAGGGGCTCCCGACTCGTGCTAATTTTGTGATGTAACTTAAACGTACGCGACGCGAGCGGCAAGAGATTAGGACTACTAACCACCAGCATTGTAGCCGACAGGGATGCATCTTATCAACCTCGGACATGGAATATTCTGCCGAAAAATCGCTTGAGAAAATCACGCTCCATGTTTGACGATTACCCCGGAACTAAGTATGCCATAGAAACATATCTTTTTATACCTGCACTGCCCTAGATAGTCCTTCACCCGACAATCAATCTATTGGGGTGCAGTAGGTCCTTCGTGCCAAAATACCAGCAAGCAAGCATACCCGGAATTGTCTTCAAACGAGTGTTTATGAGGGAGTTTTGTACACAAAGCTGTCTGAGAAACAACAACCAGACATCAACGGCCATATCATCCTCCCAAAAACTGATGGCTTGGCACAAGTTTAATACTGTTGAAAAGGCCCACTCAAGGGCTCCCGACTCATCCTAATTTTGTGGCCGTGTCTGAAACGTACGCGACGCGAGCGGCAAGAGGGTAGGGCTACTACCCTCAGCAAATTATAGCCAACAGGGGCTTCATCTCATCAACCATGCAATATTCTGCCGCAAAATGGCTTCAAACAAATTCCTCTCTATGTTTGACCATAACTCCGGAACTATTTATGCCACAGAAACACAACTTGTACCTGTATCTTCCTTAGATAGATAGTCCTACACCCATAAATCAATTGTTGAGGCCTGGTTTACCAAAGAACAACCCGAAGGAACCCATGCGATACGTTCATAGGGACTAGGTTAGGGAGCAAACCACGCCTTTCGGGCAGTTTTTGTGCTCATTTTTTTTTACCTTCGTTTGAATTAACATTTTCACACCATTTTTCCCCCAGTGTACAATAGTAAGTTATCTTGATCTGTGTGTATCGCGATAAGGATGGATTGTCGTACTTTAAACTAGCAGCTCCTGATTCCTGTATCACAATAATAATATCGAAACTATTTTAGACGGTAAAAAGAGGACCAGTATATTTGCAATGTGCCTGCGATTTTTTGTGGTAGGAGTGCTGACTGGTAATGCGTTTTGCAAACCTTTGACCTATAGTTTAGTATTTTGGTTATTTTTCGATAATGAGGAGAAACTGTAGTTACATTTGGTTATGAAATACTTTTTAAATAGGTTCAAACAATGTGTACAGTGTCAAGTTTTACATTAATTTTTTTTTAAAGGTAACATACAGGATTGGTAAAGCCTTAAAAAAAATTGCGGTGGTGTTCGAAAGAGAGATAAAAAAAAGGAGCAACTTTGGGCTCAATCCGTCGTCAAGGTCAGAAAAAAAGAACGAACAACTATGCACACTTTTCGGAATGTAAAAACAGTATCCTTGATTTCGAGCGAAAATAAAATCGAGGTCTTCAAATTTTATTTTCTCGACTTTAACCCTATCACAACCAGGGGGCACAAAATGTGCCCCCAACCATTTTTGCCTGATACTTGTTAATGCTTAGTCCGATCACCGCAAATTTTCTGGCTTTTTCCAAAGTATATCTAGAATAATGTGACAAAATTAATTGATTCTGGGGGTCAGGTTGCGTCATGGCAACCATATTTTTTTTTTTTACTTTGGTCACACGATTGTAATCTTTTTGGTCATTTTGTTTTTACTTGTTGAACATAATTTCCACTTATTTGTTTGCCAGAAAAGTGCCTATGATAGTCACGTGGTAGTCTGAAATGTTTTGGGGAATTCAAAATGGCCACCATCTTGGCGGCCATTTTTTATTTGGCGCTTGCAGCCAGTAATTAGGGGGTCAAATTATATCCAGTATTTTCAACATGCTAATTTCTTACTTATCAGACAAAGCTCCCTGGGCCCTGGGCGGCGGCCACTTTGATGTTTAATTGAAAAAAAGCAATGTGGGATATATTAATGGATTATTAAGCTCCCACGGTGACTCCGGTTATTCAATTAGGTTGGAATTATATTGATCATGTTACAGATGAATAAGTTTGCCAATTTTAAAATCATTTGGAGACAACAGACAAAAAATATGGGGAAAACACGATTTTGACCAAAATAGGTCTTTAGTGGCGATGTTAGAAATTGTTGTGAGGTCATCATGCAGAACTCGTACAAACGTAAACATGTGTGGCAAGTTTCATCAAAATAGGTCGAACACTTTGGAAAATACGGGGGCCCCCTCTGCCCAGTCCACGTACATCCCCCCAAAAAAGCCCGGTCCTGATAGGGTTTATAGTTTTATAGACAAAAATATTCCTATGAAAGAATGGCAATGGTATGAACTTCTTAATCAGTACGCTTTCAGACTGACACTAAAACTTATGTGACAAAAAAATAGATGACTATGCCTACCGGTCCTGTATTTTACCTTCAATGAATGCTATGCCATAAGTTTTTGAAATAGATATGCCAAAGAGACATGATTTTTACCTGGATTTCTCTTGGGTAGTAATACAACTGGACACATTTTACACTTCTGAAATGCCCTTGCTGCTTCGGGACTCTCCATACGTAACGTTTTGGAGGTAAACATAGAGTCGTTATGGGGTACTGGGCACCGCTCAACGCAGTGGTTGACATGATTTGATGAAGCACCCAACTGGTCGGCAGGACCGCTTGGAGACAATATTCCTGGAACATTGAACATTATGGTTTGCATGTTGCAATGACCATTGCTCAGTGAGAACGCTATAGCTACGTTTGAAATTCATTTACTGTATAGCGAGACACAGTTACATAATAACCCATAGGTTTTCTTGGTGGGTTCGAACTCTATAGATGTGTCCATACAATTGTAGAAACTATTCATTGTAGACATTCCCATGGTTTCGGGGGAGTCAGTGAATTGCCAGATTTAAGCAGCCTTCTAATGTGCATGCCACATTAAAAGGGACTCTCCATACGTATGTTTACCTCCAAATGCTGCGCTTTGGTTAATGGAATTCCTCAAGGACTTATGCGGTTCTCATTTGAAGTTATTGTTGGTATTCTTCACCGGCATTTTGTATACAAGTCAGGATGGAAATCGCACCGTTTATAGTTTTGCGGCTCACTGCATTTCATTTTATCACGATGGCTTCCAGCGGCAGATTGTCAATTAAGCCACGATCAAGGCTTACTTCAAGATCAATCTAATTCCAACAGCGAATAACCTTCAGATGAGGAAATTCCGGATGTTGAAAGTTTTCCATCCGAAATATCAGTTGACACGAGCAATAAATCTCCAGACTTTGACAATGCACTGGGACCCCATAAACAGCCCGCTCATACCCCCCCCCCCCTCCCCCACAAAAGCCCAGGCCCCCGGGCGACTCATCAGCCCACCCCAGCTCAGGCGGCAACGCCACTCATCCCTGCCCAAGCAAGCATACCGCCACTGCCAAGATAAACCCGTACACGGCGACCAGCCCGTGGCCCCAGGGCCGGTTATGTCCAGCCACCCATCTCAGTTCAACCTCTCCAGCCACCTACACCGCCCCCCCCCCGACCAGCTAATGAAGTTTTCTCCCAAGACGAAACGGTCTGGAAAAGAGAACCATCCCAAGCAGCTAAGAGGGCAATCAGGGAGGATGCCAGGGACCAATGAAAGAGGCCACCTTCATGACTTTCAGTTGTTACGGGGCTGTGTGTATACTTGAATCACCCTCACAAATCTGATGGACTTGCACAAGTTTGAAACAGTTGGAAAACCCCACTCAAGGGCTCCCGATTCAAGTTAATTTTGTGGATGTAGCTTACATGTACGCGACACAAGCGGCAAGAGAGAAGGACTACTACTTCACAGCAAATTAGCCAACGGGGGCTGCATGTTATCAACCATGCAAAGCGAATATTCTGCCGGAAAAAACCCGCTCTATGTTTGACCATAACTGAGTGAGCCACAGAAATACAACTTGTCTATGCATCTGCCTTAGATAGTCCTGCAACCGAATCCCTAAATCTTGGGGCAGTACAACAAGTCCCTCATGCAAAAAATTACCGGCAAGCAAGCATACCCGGAATTGTCTTCTAATGTATGTTAATCAAGATTTTTGTACACAAAGCTGTATCAGAAACAACAAAATTATCAACCGGCATTATTTATTTTGGATAGTTGGTTGGTTCCTAATTGACATCCTTCAGGGTCTATTAATTGTCGTATGGGTAACATTTCACACAATACCGTACTAAAGAAAATGTATGCACTCCTTTGAGCCAGTGTCCCTTTAAGTTTATGCTTCAGAAAGATTTATTTATCAATGGCAAAAAAACATAAAATAAAATTATTTGAAAGAATGAAGTGTCAAACCCTGAAAATAAAATAACAAGAGGGACATTTTTAATAATAAAATACCATACTACCATACTAAAGAAGAGTTATGCTTTCCTTCGAGCCAGTGTTTTTTTTTTTTTTTTTATAGTATTATAAGTATATTTTGTTTTCACAAAAACAAGTACCAGTTCAAAATACGATTTGTTTTACATAATGTTGCTTATGACGTTCTCCCCACCTTATTAGCCGAAGGGCCATGTCACATAGGAGCACTTTACAGACAACAACTCTATGTCAATCTCCACATAATTGCCTGGGCAGTTAAGATACTAATAGGAAAATGTATGCTGTTTGACCTAAGTGTTCGTTTTGCATGCAGTGCAGTTGGTTGCCTCCAAGCTGCCTGTACAAATTGCCCTGTGTGACAAGGGCTTTAGTAAACAAATTCGTCTTAAGCAAAGAGATATCTTCTTCTTGACAGCCTCCTTGAATCCGCATATACTTTAACCCTATCAGGACCGGGCTTTTTTTGGTTGCACGGGGACTGGGGAGGGGCACATAGTGCCCCCCTCCGTATTTTCCAAAGTGTTCGACCGATTTTGATGAAACTTGCCACAAATGTTCATTTGACCAAGTTCTACATGATGACGTCACAAAATTTCAATCGTCACTAGAGGGCGTTTTTAACTGTTTTTTGCCCTTTTTTGGTCAAAAATCGTGTTTTTGCCATAACTTCTGTATTTTTTGGCCGAATGTTTTTAAATTTGGCAAACTTGTACATTTTAACAAGATAAATATATTTGAACCTAATTTAATCACTGGAGTTATCTTTAGGGGGCATAATAATTCATTAATTTATCCCATTTTCGGAGAAAAAAATTTTTTTTTTGCATTTTTCACTTAACAATCAAAATGGCTGCCGCTAAGGGCTCAGGGAGAAATAATAAGGCTTGATTGACAAATCTGAGCATTTTTTGGGTCTGAAAAGTAAGAAATTAGCAGGTTGAAAATGTTCTATTGTTAAAAAACCTGATATAATTTGACCCCCTACTTACAGGCTGAAAACACAAAATCCAAGATGGCCGCCGAAAAATGGCGGCCATTTTGAATTCCCAAAACCATTTCCAACTATCACGTGACTCACCACTATTACTTTTCTGGCAAAAAAATCTAAAATAAGTGGAAATTATTTTTAAAAATCACTAAAAAACAGTAAAATCGTGTGACCCAAGGTCAAACAAATGGTTGCCATGGCAACAGCTTACCCCCAGTATCAATTACTTTTGCCAATATGATCCTAGATATATTTAAGGAAAAGTCAGAAAATTTCGCGGTGATTGGACCAAGCGTTAAAAAGTTACGGGGAAAAAATTGGTAGGGGGGGGGGGGCACATTGTGCCCCCCCCCCGGTCCTGATAGGGTTAAGAGATTATACAGCTCAGTATTTTACTATACCTACGTATAAATCGCAACAAATTAATTTTAAATTGGAGTATACTATTTAATCCTTAACATAACGCAGTTTGCTCCAAAAAGGCAAATTACGGGCATCCGTTTAAAGAAAAAGTCCACGTACTTGGATTTTTTGTAAACCACCACCAAATATCTAGATAGGTTGCCCTGATCGGAAAGGACCTCCATAAACAATGGATACATTGGAGAAATTATACATTAAACAAACACAATCTTTAGGGATATATGACATTTTGATATTAAAACCGTCTTTTGAAAGTAGCGAACAGACCTCTTGCATGAAGGCCACAGCACTGAGACCAAAAAATGGAAACGTGAACGAGTGTACACACCATGCAAAGCTCTCAACCAATGATAGGTATTCCTTTGACATCAGTGAGGGCGCAGTTGGTTTGTTATTCAAAATGCATAGGACTTATAGTTTTTTTTCTGTTCGGCAGAAATTTTAAAAGCAACAATTTCTAGATCCTAACACCGTCACTTGAAAAAAATAACAATATTAAAACCTCTGCTGCAATAATATTGTAACAATATTGACCAAAAAAAGTAAATAAAATATGTCTCCAAAGGTAAACAAAGCCCATATAAAATTTTAAAGTATTATTAAGACACTCTCAGTTATTATGTTGTACAACCAATAACTACCAGGTATCTAGTTCACGTCTGTTTACATGAAATCTTTTGACTACCGGTAACCACCAGGCATCTGGTTAAGGTCTGATTACATCAAATCTTTTGACTACCAGTAACCACCAGGTACCTAGTTATGTTCTGTTTACATCAAATCTTTTGACTACCGGTAACCACCAGGCATCTGGTTAAGGTCTGTTTACATCAAATCTTTTGACTACCGGTAACCACCAGGCATCTGGTTAAGGTCTGTTTACATCGAATCTTTTGACTACCGGCAACTACCAGGCATCTAGTTAACGTCAGTTTACATCGAATCTTTTGACTACCGGTAACTACCAGGCATCTAGTTAACGTCTGTTTACATGAAATCTTTTGACTACCGGTAACCACCAGGTATCTAGTTATGTTCTGTTTACATCAAATCTCTTGACTACCAGTAACCACCAGGCATCTGGTTAAGGTCTGTCTACATCAAACGTTTTGACTACTGGTAACCACCAGGCATCTGGTTAAGGTCTGTTTACATCAAATCTTTTGACTACAGGTAACCACCAGGCATCTGGTTAAGTTCTGTCTACATCAAACGTTTTGACTACTGGTAACTACCAGGCATCTGGTTAAGGTCTGTTACACATTATCTTTTGACTACCAGTAATCCCCGGGATCTATTTATCATCAAGCTCTGGATTGATGACGCTGACATTCTCATAGACTGCTGGTAACATGCATGACTGTAAGCAATAACATTGATCAGAAAAAATTGATAACTACCGATAACTACCAGGCATCTACTTAACGTCTGTTTACATCAAATCTTTTGACTACCAGTACCCACCAGGCATCTGGTTAAGGTCTGTTTACATTGAATCTTTTGACTTCCGGTAACCACCAGGCATCTGGTTAACGTCTGTTTACATCAAATCTTTTGACTACTGGTTACCACCAGGCATCTAGTTAACGTCTGTTTACATCGAATCTTTTGACTACCGGTAACTACCAGGCATCTAGTAAAAGTCTGTTTACATATTATCTTTTGACTAATGGTAACTACCAGGCATCTAGTTAACGTCTGTTTACATCAAATCTTTTGGCTACCGGTAACTACCAGGCATCTAGTTAACGTCTGTTTACATCGAATCTTTTGACTACCGGTAACTACCAGGCATCTAGTAAAAGTCTGTTTACATATTATCTTTTGACTACTGGTAACCACCAGGCATCTGGTTAAGGTCTGTTTACATCAAATCTTTGGACTACCGGTAACCACCAGGCATCTGGTTAAGGTCTGTCTACATCAAACGTTTTGACTACCGGTAACTACCAGGCATCTAGTAAAAGTCTGTTTACATCAAATCTTTTGACTACAGGTAACCACCAGGCATCTGGTTATGGTCTGTTGACATCAAACCTTTTGATTACCGGTAACTACCAGGCATCTGGTTAAGGTCTGTTCACATCAAATCTTTGGACTTCCGGTAACCACCAGGTATCTAGTTACGGTCTGTTTAAATCAAATCTTTTGACTACCGGTAACTACAAGGCATCTAGTTAAAGTCTGTTTGCATCTAATCTTTTGACTACCGGTAACTACCAGGCATCTAGTAAAAGTCTGTTTACATATTATCTTCTGACTACTGGTAACTACCAGGCATCTAGTTAACGTCTGTTTACATCGAATCTTTTGGCTACCGGTAACTACCAGGCATCTAGTAAAAGTCTGTTTACATATTATCTTTTGACTACTGGTAACCACCACGCATCTAGTTAACGTCTGTTTACATCGAATCTTTTGGCTACCGGTAACTACCAGGCATCTAGTAAAAGTCTGTTTACATATTATCTTTTGACTACTGGTAACCACCACGCATCTAGTTAACGTCTGTTTACATCGAATCTTTTGGCTACCGGTAACTACCAGGCATCTAGTAAAAGTCTGTTTACATATTATCTTTTGACTACTGGTAACCACCAGGCATCTGGTTAAGGTCTGTTTACATCAAATCTTTGGACTACCAGTAACCACCAGGCATCTGGTTAAGGTCTGTCTACATCAAACGTTTTGACTACCGGTAACTACAAGGCATCTAGTAAAAGTCTGTTTACATCAAATCTTTTGACTACCAGTAACCACCAGGCATCTGGTTAAGGTCTGTTGACATCAAATCTTTTGACTACCAGTAACCACTGGTATCTAGTTATCATCAAGCTCTGGATTGATGACGCTGACATTCTCATAGACTGCTGGTGACATGCATGACTGTAAGCAATAACATTGATCAGAAAAAAAAGAGGAAACAAAATCAACTTCGACGTAAAAAAAAAATCATTTAGGTTGTCCTTTTCTTAAAAAAGATTTGAAAAGTGTAACTTTAAAGAAATAAAGAGGTACTGCTGTGGGTTATGAATCATTAATGGGATTATGAATAAATGTTTATGATGAAATGATTCCCCCAGAATCAACTGGTATGACGGGAGCTTCGCTATTTACAAATTTTATTTCGAGATTTATGTTAAATCAATTGAAGAGTTATTTTATAAACAATTAACATAGAACTTACATTATCAACTGGAGCATTTCCTATTTTCTCCAGCACTCCAGTGATCTCTTTGAAGCTTGGTCGCTTGTTTGAAGATCTCCTCCAACATCTCAACATCAATGTGTAACTGAATAATCAACACATGAACGGGACGTAGGAACTGTTGTTATTTCTTTAAGCAAAAGTCAAATATGCTGAAATGCACAACTGTTTCAAATTGGACACCAGGGAAATGCTAAGCATAATTATTGGAATTTAATTCAAGTATCAAAAGCACTGCATAAATACAAAGCAGTGGTGTTGACATCAAGGATGTAGACAACTTATGAGTAGCTTACTTGCTGAGAAAATATTCGATATTGCCAATTATGAGGACAGGTAGACTCGAGAAGAGTCTCTCATTTTGCTTTCAAATTGTTATTTCTACTAGGGTATCATGTCTTTATTTATTCTTACATATCAGCCGGGCAGTTTTCAGGTTGAGGCATCCGGTATCCATCCAATAATTGGTCAGCCAAGTCTTTGGTCTGAACACCCGGGTAGGGAGTTCCACCTACAAATTTAACACAAACGATATCTTTTAAAGTTGTCTATTTTTAAACTGTTTTTTTTTTCCGTGAAATTTTCCACTTGAAATCAAATGTAATTGATGGTTAACAGTGATTCTTAAACATCAGTGTATTTCAGGGAGCAGTGTGTTACCAGTACATACCGAATGTCACAATCTCCCACAGTAAGATTCCAAAAGACCATCTGTATTTCAATCAAAGGAGAAAAGTGTGAATATTAATGACATAACTTATACAATGAACACCGCATAAAGCAAGAAGATTAAATACAATTAGTCAAGTTATACTTTATTCTCATTACGTCACTGTATGTTCATATCCCTAACATTAGAGTACAATTTCGGTTTAGTTATTTAGTTGTCACATAGTAACAACTGTCAACTGATGTTTTTCAAATGCTAACACATGTAGTTTGGTTTGTTAATCAATTTAAAGGTGACCAATTGTGTGTCCTTTGTTTTGACCTATAGATTGGGAGAGACTGACTGGCGACCTTTCCTTTGTCACAATTTGCTTCATATATGATTAAAGTAATCAAAATAGTTCGTTAATAAATAATTCATGATTTTTGACTTACACGTCACTTTTAGAGACATAACGTCGATGAGTCAAGGATTCGATGGCCAACCAGCGAACAGGAATACGGGTCTAAAATAAAAGAAGACTGGAAAGCTTGAATGAAAATGACATTTGTTGATTTTCATCACCTGGGATTCAACACAAGTATCTGGTTTTGATTCCGTAGTTAGGGACGTCATTGTTACGGACACTGAACCATAGATAAGTTTTAACTACTGGTTTCTCGAAGGAATAGGCCTAGAATTTAGTCCAAACCCCTGCTTCACCTCACCTTAGATTCCTGAACATAAATGTCTTCTCCTCTAGATAGTCCGAAATCAGAAACCTTAGCAATCAACTCTTCCCCAAGAAGTATGTTCCTCGCTGCTAAATCACGGTGAATTATCTGCAGGAATAGTAATGCAACATTTTATTTATATAAAAAGATTTTCTTGAAATTACACTTAAGATTAATGACTAGCATGAATTGGTAAATCCTATATCAGGAATATAAAACAACCATAACGCCTGATACTAATGTGTATTGGAATAGCTCCAACAATAACTGTTTCAAATTAACTTACTCCTGCGTCAGAAAGATGCTGCATTCCTTTAGAAACGTCCACACCAAACTTCAGCAATTGTGACATAGTAACAGTAGACACCCTGTACTTAGTCTGGTCCTGTTGTAGCTGAATAGGGCGGTTTTTACGCAGATAGTTACGTAAGTTATCCCCAGGAACAAACTCCAACGCAACGTACAGAGTTCCTTGTAAAAAAAAAAGAAGAATAATAAATGTCTTGGTATGACCTTGTTGTGACTAAGTACTATTAAATGGACAAGAACAACACTGCTTTAGGTTCAGTCCTGAAGCTGATAATGGAAACAACAAAAGTAGTAGCATGACCTGTTTGAAATAAACTTCACTAGAAAATCAAAATACTACTTGAAAGCAGGTCTTAAAATTTATTGGAAATGTCTAACATTTAAACCAAGTTGTGTCTAGTCTGTACATGGGATTGGGTATACACTACTATTAAAGGTTTATCTCAAACAAAAATAATTAGATGAACAACCCACCTTCGTTAAAACACGCCCCCAAGAGGCCAACAATGTTTGGATGTGCTTCGATTAAAGTCATTGTCTGGAACTCTTTCAAGAAATCCTCAGCAGCATTCTTGGGTGATCCACCTGAACATCATTAAAAAGAATTCAAGGGGATAAGGAAACTTTGTTTTGTTTAAAAATGTACAGGAATAGGCCTTTCCAAAAGTAAACATTGAAATTATCAGAATAGCATTGATTGTGTAGTTTACGCGGATTGATTCTTAAATTTTCTAAATACAAACTCAACTATTCCTGACCTTTGAGCATTTTGATGGCTGCTTTGTTGACTTTTCCTTTCATCTTAATTCCACCAAGTCGTACTTCTCCAAAGTTTCCTTTTCCCAGTATCGTATCTTCAACAATCAAATGTTTCCATTGAATATCCCAGTCTACTGCCCATTCTGGAAGACCGATGTTCTCGTAGATATCTTTATCTTCATTTAAATGTCCAACACTTGATGATTGGTTTGTGGCAACAGGTTGATTCAAATCCTATAGGTCATAAAAAAAAAACTTAGCTTTGTTAGGGCCGAAACGTGAGGCCAATCAATTTGGTTTTGCAAAACAAAATACAATGAACTATTACACTCGATCAAACTACCTTTATATTTTTTAATCTTTTTGTTTGATTGCAGGGTTGTAGACTGTTTGTTTGTTTTTGGGTTGTTTGTTTGTTTATAATTTTCAATACTGGGGCATGTTAAAGATTACTTACTTAATTCCAGAAAGCAAATTTCCTTTTTTTCGACTGTGTTATTGGAATGTGGAATTCCCTTTACATCTGCAATACTTTCTGTAAAGTATCAAAGTTGTCTAATTTCGTCTTACCAGTCCTTTAATGGGTCCACTAGAGGCAGCCAGGAGATTGCTGCGATCTTTTCTCCGTTTGAGGCAGACAATGATTACAATTGGAATAACAATTAGGACTATAAGACCAAAGATGATCACTGGAGCAACCACTGGGTTTCCAGTTGAAGAAAAAGCTGAAAATATTAAAATATAAAATTTAGTTTAATAACATTATTGATAAATTTGGTTGTGTCTTGGGGTGGCTGGAACGAGAGAAAGGCTGGTGTGTTTTTTTCCAGAAGTGACTGAATCGAAATTTCCACTTATAAATACATATCTTTAAGACCACACTATCTCTTGATAAATGCCTTCCAAATTAAATAAATGTTTGGTATACCATGTACAAGTTAAATACTAAAATAATCATAAAAATTATTTACTTTTATGTTTACCTTTAACAGAGACTGGGTCTGAATAGGTGACTGTAGCATACTGTATTAAAAAGAAATAAATCAAGTCAAATTTAAAAACTCATAAGGTTCCGGAGGAGCAAGTCATGCCCCAATTTGCAACAAGTTCGAAACTTGTTGCACGATCAGTTTGTGTGAACCTGTTTATATGTTATAAACACAATTTGATGATAATTTCTTACCGTCCCGTTTCCCCTGCTAACCGCTCCAACACGAATGTCATATGTTGCTCCTGTGTCTAGTGGTGCGTTGTAGTAGCCGCCATACATTCCACCATCTCCAACTACAAAAGAGTCTTGAATCATCTGCTTGGATAGTTCAGCTGCAATGTAGTCATCATGAGAGGCATCATAATGGATGGGATCTAAAGCTTCCCTCTTCTTCTTAGATGCAGTCTTCTTTACACGAATCACGTAGGATCTATAGCATAGTGAGTAAATATGTAAATCTATCCTTCTGGTTCAAATGATGCTAGGGCTCGAGTAATAGAGCTTTTTGTTGTGTACAAACACTGAATTATTTTTGCTATGGCGGCCTTTAGTACAAAACAAATTAAAATAATTGTTGCCACAAATCTGATCTTTCGTGTGAATCATTTCAACATCTCTTTGTCGTGAAGACTATTTAAAAAAAAAATTGTTTGTAGCACAATATGATTTATAGTGATATGGGTAATTTTTATAGAAATGCAATGATGGCCGCCTGGCTTGCTTTTACCGACCGCTATGGGTTGACAAAACTCGTGATTGTGACGTCGCAAAAGAAAGTTCTCTAATTCTCTAACTCATGGATCACGATGGTAGGAACTTGTGGTATCAATTCAAGAATTTTGCCTACTAAAAAGAAACTGTTTTAATAGAAAAAAATTGATACCAACATCTGTGGTTTATGTAACGAAGAAGTTGAGACTATAGAGCACCTTTATATTTATTGCCAAAAACATCGGCAAGCTTGGGGTTTCCTAGAAAATATTTTACGCAATCACTTGGGTTCAAGAGCGTTTTAAATGAATGACTGCGATAGAATAATGGGTAATTTAAACACAAGAGATGAGGCTGCATTCGTCTTCATTAGTAAACTGCACAAAACCATTTGAAATGTTCGTAACAACATAGAAATTAGTATTCAAAGAAGACTGCTTGAATATAAAAACAGTCTGAAACAATTGATAGCATTGGAATTTAAGAGACTCAACGAAGATAGTTTTGTTGAGAGGTATACAAAAAACAAAGCCATAAATATGTGAAGTTAGAAACGGATCGTTTCAATTCAACTTTTGAGTAAAGAGTCTTTTCAAATATCCCAGTACACGATTGCACAGAAATAGTCCAAGTACCCCTTGACCAAGGCGCCGGCCCATCCCACGGGATCGTCCTGACGGACTCTGTGCTTGACTGTGTGGGGGTGCGACTGTGTATCATCCTTACGGACTCCATGCGTGGATAACTCGGGCTAAGGAAAAGGGCAAAGACAGCCTTGGTCAAGGCTACCCACTAGGTTGTACAGTAATATTTTAATTGTATAAATTTAATTCCTTATTTTGATATAGGTAATTATTTATTTTGTAGTAAATTCTAGATTTCAATGTAAATAGCTTGTTTAGCATTGCTGGTTCCATTATGGTTCTACCAGTGAGATGGTTTTGTAAAAAAGGGAACCAAAATGGTTCCTATCAATCAAGAAATAATAAAAAAGTTCTCTTAAATTCTGTCAGAAAGGATTGTCAATTCGGAGTTCAGTTGCATGAATTCCCCCTAACATTATGATGAGAGTTCAGAAACCTTTCATGCTGTGATGACGTTTGCTTGTTTATTTAATTATTCACGTGATCATTTATTTCTTATGACACTTATTTGTTACTTTCCTAATTAATGTTATATAATACTTACGTGATATAATCCTCATCAGGGACACGGCTGAGATTGATTGTGACCGTAGTATCGGTGGCATCGTTTGGATTTGGTGCCGGGGGTGAAGGAGGGTCTAGAATTTAAGCAGACATCGTAGTGTTAGAAAATGGTACCAAACTAAATAAAATCACACAAAGTAATATCCAAAAGACGTTTAAAACAAAGTTTTAAACTAAAATCAACTCAACAATTTGTTTAATCAGATCTAAAACCAATCTTTCTAGTTCTGGATTTAATCTTTTCAAGACCTGATTAACACACTCAGTTTACAAATAATTGCAGCTTCAAAGTCTCTGAGATAGTTAAAGTGTTCATCGGCGATTCTATGAAAATCAATTAATATCAACAACTTCAATGAATTAATGAACTCTGGAATCATTCATTTGAAGAAAAAGTATTGGCTTACTTTCCAGTGGTTTAGTAAGCACTGCGAGTAATGCTGCATCGCTGGTAAACAGTTGGTTTTGTGCTGAAATATTGAACTCATATTTTGTTGTGGGTTCGAGGTTGCTTATTATGGCGGCCTGTAACTCGTTCCCAAGTTCCATTCTCGTGTACGCGCTATCAGCTGTAAAATCCACCTGGTGACGTTTCTCCACAGCTCTGTACGCCACCTAATCAGTGTGTTTTAAATTAAGAAGAATTTGAACCAATGTACATCTACTTCAAACACGATCCCTGAGAAAATAGTAGGTTATTTCAAAATTTACTGGTTACATAGTTTGTAACTTAATGATGTAAAGTGGATAAAACCCACCAGATAGAACGTTAAAAAATACAATAAAATGTAATGTATTTTTCAACAATTTATTAACAATTCTTATTTGACACAATGCTCTTCAAGTGTGTTTCACATTGAATACAGGACAGGGATATCACCATGTAGCTTTCAATTTTACATAAATTCATTTCACTAATACCAAAATATAAAGGCAACTTGTATAAGCTTTAAAGTCAACATTAGACATTTACACCGTTTTAAATCATTCCTGGACGCGTAACTTGTTGCAAACAATTTGTATTCACCGTCAGATATACATTAGTGTCGATTTCAAAGGAAATAAAAAAAAGCTTTGTTTGTGAGCTTTTAAGTACAATAATAGGCATTCTGATTTGTTTATAAAACGTGGAACTTAACATGCAAAATGGCATAAAGTCATGGAAATACAAACACTACATACCAAGTATTTCATGATTTGTCCATTCGGGTTCAGTGGTGGATCCCATTCCAAGGTAATTGACATTTCAGTTTGATCCGTCGACCGAAGATTCTCTACTGGACCAGGAACTGTGAAACAATCAGAATTACCAATCCAGTCAAATAAGGACATCCAATAATCAGGTTATTGGAAATCTTCAAGCTATAAATAATGATCTATTGATTTCGATATTTCTACATTATAAAATAAGAGTGTTTACAGCGTTAATTTCCACGACTCCTTACCACCAATTTGTGCTCTGCCACTGACTGCAACACTCCAATCACCAGAGCCGGCAGACGTCTCGGCTCGCACCTAAATGTTTGAAAACAAATTATCAGATAATTAGACATTACAATGGTCATATTTTCAATTCCCACACTCTCTTAAATAGATAAATTGAAAATCACTCTAATTAGATTGAAAATCACTCTTTTTGATTGCGGCTGGGGACAAATCTTTTGCAGTTTGTCCCTAGTTTCAATCGAATAGAGTAAATTTCAATCCAAAATCTTAAGAGAGCATAGTTCATTTTCCTCGAAATGATGATAAACATAATCGCATAATGATTGATTTACTGGGCCAAGTTGACAAAGGAAACATTTTATTGTTGTTGATGTGAAGCCTTAAAAAACATTCACAAATAATCAAATAAGCACGTCAACACCCCCAACAAAAACCCAAACTTAAAAATAAACATAACAAAACATTATAGGCCTAGCTGTAATTTGTTTTGAATGAATAAAGAAAATTGATGTCCTCCAAACAATAAAATTTATATTATAAAATTTACAAAATATATCATTATTTCTCAAAATGGCCCAACATGTTTGACAAAAACGACACTCCATGTAACAGTTCTCTTCTTTCCTTATTTATAGAAAAAGCCTCAAGTAAAAAAGTAAATAAAACCCAGACTGACCTTGATGAAATAATTGACATTTGCCATGAGGCCCTCTATTTGATAACTCAATGACGTCACACCAACGTCTGTCTTTATGGTTGCTGTTGCTTCATCTTCCATGGATGACCAGTACGAGATATCAAAGTTGATTATGATTCCATGGGGAGGATCAGGCTCTGTCCACTCCACCGTGATCGAACTCTCATCAGCGTTCCTTACCTTGACATCCATCGGTGCAGGAGGAACTTTAACAAACAAAAGATTTATTGAATAACACTCTTAAAAGGCAAATACTACCAGTTTTTATTTTATCGCCAATAAACCTACACATTCTAAAGAATATCCCCATGGGGTCCATTGTTCTCATTGAGATTGCCTTATCAAAGAAGAGCGAACAAAATAAGTTATATTGTGAATCTTAGATTATACTTATATGAAAATGTAGGTATCCATATGTTTTGACATTATTCTGTAGGACTGATTATACACAAATGTGAACAGCTCGTTCATGGCCGATTACACCACCACAGCTATGGCTGCTGCACGCGCGCGCGAGGCGACAATAGCTCGTCAGCCGCGCATCTACCAATCAGCATGGAGGAATCACAGTGCGTGTGCGTGGACGCGCGCGTGCGGCAGCCACAGCTGCGGTGGTGCAAGCGCTATGGACGAGCTGCTAGTAGTCTAGGATCATTAAGGTCAAATAATCATCCTCATAATAATACTAATACACAGTTTTTATATAGCGCTTTGTCACACCCTATGGGCGTCTCAGAGCGCTCAGAACTTTTTCCTGCAAGGTATGATGAGTTACGTTTTTGAAGTATATGCGACCTGTTCCTTTACATAGCACCATGTAATGGTTTAAAAGGTTTTAAATGGTTTAAAAGCTGTGGCACAATCTGCAGCCGATCAAACCAGGAACACCGGGGCGAACCCCTTCTCTTTGTGATAAGTGTCACTGGTTTCTTTTACATGTATTACACAACACACGGGACCAACGACTTTACGTCCCATCCGAAGGACAAAGCAATAATGGTTAAGTGTCTCGCTTAAGGACACGACCGAGACTCGAACCCACAATCTGCTGATCAGAAACAACAGAGCTTGAGTCCGGTGTTCTTATCCACTCGGCCACGACACGCCAAAGGTTTTATTTTTAACCTCATCCCAAGATTTAATTTTGTTTCAATGTAAATTTTAACACATTATTCAAATTATATAAAATTTGGAATTTGAAAATTCTTTAAGTATTTTTTACTTTCAAAAATTTTTATAAAATAAAATGTAAAAAGATTTGTTTTCATAAAAAAAGTATAGTCTTCTCTCGACTCGTTTTCTCGTTTTCGATATGCCCAAGTCTGATGGCAAGTAATATACGCTAAATTGATATCGGGCCTACAAACCTCCTTCGGCTGTTCTCGTCAAAATGCTGTTACTAAACGGCCCAGTACCATCACTGGTGCTGGCTGCGACCTGGAAGCTGTAATCAGTGTATGGTATTAAACCACGAATCATCACAATTGAGCTTGAGGTACTGGACTGCTCAGCTACACTGTCAGGCATAGAGCCTACTTGAGTCAGCTTGTATGTGTACCCTGTGATGATACCACCTCGACCTCCACACGGTGGCTCACTCCAAGAGAAACTCAAACTGGTATCATCAGACTCAACACTCTGCACATCAGTTGGGGCTGCCGTCGGTTCTACAGTAAACAAGGTATTGCATTAAGTCAGGAAAATGTAGCGTTCTTTTGTTTTGGTTCTTGTTTACCTGCGGTCCAAACAGTCTCGAGCAGACGATATGTTTCTAAACATGTTTGTGTAAAGTAGTGGTTGGGGAGGTGGTTACTTGTTCAATAGTATGAACCGAGAATTGGCAACCTTCTACGTTTCTCCAATATAATAATTAAATGAGACAAAAATCTTCTCGGGGTCAGGTGACATTGCAAGACAATTATCAAGGACAGGTAATGAACAGTACAATGATGGATTTCCTTTGACATAGCGCATGATCATGGTTTAGTAGCAATACATACCACTACCTTAATATTGTTATTTGCACTACATACGGCATGATACTTTTCTGTAATGTATCTTCCCTATATGCGTTTTTAAAGTTGACATCGGGTCATCCCAACAAATGACCCAAATAAAGAAAACGTCTATGACCCTCTAAAAATGAGGTTATATTCACATTTTAAAACGCCTTTTTGATATTGTGGATAAAATGTTTATCACTTACAGACGCTCACTCGTCATTGCGCGACAAACAAATTTGTGCCAAGAAAGATCACCTTTGACCCGTGCACACATTGTACATAAACTGTGTACTGGTACATAATCGTTTTGTGCCACAGAAATAGTCGTCGGGTAATGGTGACGAGCGGGCGTTTTTCAGTCTCTTACTTTATCGTGGATTTGCTGTTTGTCGAAACTTGGGCATGTAGAGAGGTTGCGTGACCCCGGGAAAAGTTGATTTGGCAGCCATGTTGGTTCCAGCCATGTACAAACTCAATGGCTGACGCGTCGTCTGCTGAATGATTTCCAGCTGCTGTTTGTGCACGCAGCGTTAGAAAAAGGTCTCGGGTGACATCATGTGAAATCTCTCTTTAAGAAAGTTGCCAGGTGAGGCAATTTGCTCAAAAAATCGGACACACTACCTTGGAAACTGTTTCGATGGTTAATATTTGATAACAATACCGTAATATAAGCTGGTGCTCTGGTCATGTAATGAATTAAGGGTCTAATCTTTACGTGGACAAACCGTGTATCTCCCCGTACCGGAGGTACATGCTCAGTGCATTTTGACTCATTACAATTATGTACACAATGAAGAAATGTGTAAATGATCACACACGACAGGCTTTTTAGGACATCGGAATCACAAAACCACCCTGGGGAAGAGGATAAACTCTTACCTGTGGTAGCAGTCATTACTTCCCTGGTTGCTGCAGTGCTATAAGATAACCCAAAACGAGCTTGAACTCTCACTAGGTATATGGAGTTAGCATCAAGATCACGTATAGTCGTTGACAATGATTGACAGGAACAATGAGTGTTAACTGGTGCTGTTAATGAGTCGATAGGTTGGCAATTGTCTTTGTTTATTTGTAAGAATTCCACTCTGTATTCATCTGCACATGTTAATGCATCCCACTGGAGGGTTATTTCTGACGGTTCATCAGACTTCGCAATCTGGAGATTCACTGTGGCTGTGATGACTCCTGCACGAATGTCAATAAAAATGTGCGTTTTTTAAAAACTTGTGACACTTTTCATTTATTTCGCGAAACCAGTTCCCCATTTAAGAAGTTAACAGATTACAGTTTTTTGGAGCTTAAATTACACAGATTTCATCCAGATATTTGGCAAAGTATTTTCGACAGTGCTTAATTATGTTTTCGAATTCCATAGAGTAGACCAGTGACGATACTGATGACTAGATTGACCGCCAAGAATATCTAGAGTTGTAGTTATTGGGGATATAGTCACTTCACAATGTTCAGGTCTTGATATTAGAGAGTATTTAACTGTATAAATTTGAAACACTTGTTGCCAAGTAAAAGAGAGTGGATTCTTGGAACCAGACAAAACTTCCAGCCCTAGTACACTGTATTACACTGCAGTAATAAGGGAAAATAAGTGTGGTGAAGAGATTTCAACTAGTTGTTTAATTAAACACGGAGAGGCCTGGTTCTCGATAATTTTACTGAAACAAAGTTGAGGTAAAATTATCGAAAACCAGGCCTCACCGTGTTTAAAAAACTTGTTGTAAACAGATTCAACACAATTTTATTCCCATTCATAAATACCTTACCGTTAAAAAACATCCAAAAACCTTTTGAAGTTGAGAACAAATCTCACAGTTTAGCCTCCATTCTGCGTTAAATTCTCACCATGTTTAGCAAAAGTATAGTTCCTCCCACAAGTTTCAATCTTCCCCGCACAAGCTCAAATTTGTGCCTGCAAGTTTCAAACTTGCCCGAGCCAAATTTGCCTGACTGGGCCTGTGACATTTGCGCACTCTGCGCGACATCGTCCTCTCGACAAATCTGAATGGATAAACTGCCCCAGGTATTTATTAAGTTGAAATCATTCTAACTTCCCATGACCAAAACAAGTTAGATTTCCAGAGAGATTGATCGATAAAAAAGGTTATATGTGTGAACAAAGTCATTTCAATTTGTGTCCAAAGGATCTACGAAGACTAAAGTTTGAAAAAATCCTCAACATTAGAATTACAAGAAGTGACTGTCTTACCTGAACACTGACAATTAGGACCATAATATGGAGATTGACAACCTGCGGAACGAATTGATGCGAACATTAAACTAAACATAACTTTTGTTCGTCGGTAACAAGAACTGTTCCAGTATGAAGAGAATGGTTGGAAGCTTATTTTAGCTTAATATTTCATACTGTTTAATTAAATACTGGAATGTTATGATGGTCTTCCTTTACTCACCCACACCCTGCATGCATTCTCCAGTATCTTTAAGACAGGTTCCATCTCCTTGACAGTGGCATGTTTGTTTACAATCAGCACCGTACATTCCCTCCAGGCATTCTGAAAATAATAGTAACAGTATGTTTTTCTTTTATTAGGCTGCATGCTTTCCTGAAACACTGTAATAAACCAAATGCAACTGTATTCTCGTTATTAGGGTAGTCTAGATGTGGACTCTACCATACAGCAAGCCAGTCTTTGTTTTTGTTATACCACAAAGCATCCTCTTACCTTGCATGCAGTCCAGTCCCATGTAGCCAGCAGCACACGAGCATCCATAAGGATCAGGAAGACAGAACAAATGACCCTGGCAGGCGGTGTGGTGTGGATCCTGACTATCAGAGCAGCCGTATTGAACGTCTTTACCAAACACATGACGACCATGAACTGTAACATGAAAGTAATGATGTCACCATTAATAGCGATTTGAGAATTCTAAAGGAATTTATCATGTAGAAAATTAAACTCGATGTTATATGAAACTTTTCAACAGTTCGTAAAGACATACAAATTCTGTCATGATATCTGTTCATGTTCTAACAAAAAAAGTGTTCAACCTTTTTCGCAGTTATCTCCACTAAAACCCGGAGCACAGATGCAGATTCCTGTATGATCATCACATATACCTCCATTGTAGCATCGACCACATGCATCCAAGCACATTGGACCCCACATTCCCGATGGACAAGCTAAAATAAATGTAAATGACAACAAAGTCCAGATTGAAAACGAAATGAACCAATGCTATTTGTTTCATACAAAGTCTGTGATTTGTTGCAATATTTTTGTTCAGAATTCAAACAAACCTCGTACTATGAGTCTCATTATGCCGTGACGTTGTTGATGTTCTTGACCGTCCATGAAGCAGCTGTAAATCCCTTCATCTGATTTGACAACACTTGGAATAGACACCATGAGCTGATTGTTCCATCCATCTATTGCATCTTCATTATGCTTCCATCTGATGTTTTCATTGGTCTGTGAGTTATATGGTACCATTGTCAGGTTGACCAACTCGCCTACATTTACTGTCAGTGTCTGCTGCTCAGGAAGAATATTAACAGCATCGACTGAAATTAGAAAAGAAGCACCACATAAAAAAGTTGCATACAACGGCCGCTGGTCACTGTTAATGTTTATATGTTTTCGTCCGCAGCTTAATGTTGTTTTATGTGAAGAAAATGTGTATGTACTAAGTTCTGATTTATAGAAAAGGGATCTAAATTGTGTCACTTCGAACTTGAAAAATAAGTTAAATTGTCTGATTGTGTCTTATTATTTTGATGTTTAAGACAATAATACGTTACCTGCATATGAGGTCATCCCGATTACAAAAATATAAGAATATAAGGAATAACTAGTAATATGTCGAGATACAAGTAGATTTGATAATCTTACCGTCCTTGGGTAATAGTATTGTCTGTATCCTGATGCTCCTTCCACTTTTAGACCACTCTGAGTAGAAGACACCCACCCTGTCTAACCCACCAGCCTCAGGTAATATCAGAGACCTTGCTGCTCGACCCAGTATGGGATCATCTACTTCACTGAATCCTGTAGGAAGTCCAGTATTAGTTCTTCCTGTTGTCAATAGTCTGCCAAATGAAACACTAGCCATCAAGTCACGACATCCTTTGTATGCTGTAATGGCTGCTTCATTGTCTCCAGTCTGACCAATCAGAGGAATGTTAGTGACAATTGTAAAATCTATTCTACCTGTGAAAACGAAAAAAAAATACATCCTTTAAATAAATGAACTTTTCTTAGAATGAACATTGTTCCATTTTTGTTTTGGGGTCGAAATCGTACCACTCCATGGACAATCTCCATTAGTTATTTATACTGGTGGTGGCTAGGTAATTATGGAGCCCTTATCGTTAAAACACCGATTTTAAAATTTTGTTTGAATGAAAACTGTCAATTTACAGTGCCAAATGAGATTTAGACATTTCCTTTGTTTGGATGCATTGAGGAATTTAAATATAAATTCGGCTCTTAGTTTTTATGTTTTCAGTGTTTGTTGAATTGCGAAGTGAAGATTCATGGCGCTTAAGCATGTTAAGTGTGCATCGGATGGACCCGGAGTTCATCATCATCATCTCCCTATACTGTTGCAGAACCTCCTACCTACGGAGTATAGTCGCACAGGGCGGTTGTGGCCTATACCTGCAGAAGCAGACAATTTATTTTTTTTTTTAAAAAGAGACCAAAAAGAAAAAGGTTGTGACAAGAACAAACATGACTTCATCGTAGAAAACTAGTACCAGACCAAATATGGGCCACATTCTACTGAGATTGATTCAGATGTATTTAATTCATGTAATTAAGAGTTCTGACTTACATGGGAATACTTGTACCTCACTGAGTGATAAAATCTCCAAGCGGGGAATGTCGACACTGACATACCGCGAGAGTCTGGGTGGATCACACGTGAATTCAATCCAGTCACGTGATAATGCTTGTTGTCTGGTTACTGGACTACCACACATTGCGTTAGCAGTATGAATATCACTCAGACCAGCCCTCACAACGGCTCCCACTAATCGTAACTCAGTGCTCACTGTTAAAGTAATACAAATTAACTATGTGTAAAGGTTTGTGTAAAGGTGTAAGTTTTTCACTTTGCTTTCAGTAGTGAAATTTGATAGCGTCGTTCTAGCAAGTGGAAATAAATCAAGATGACCACGCTTACTTATAGAATATTTATTATGTTCCTCATCGTCATCATACATTAAATCTCATTCAGTGAATCCTAAAGTAAAACTAGATGGAACTGGAAAAATGTTGTCATCAATGCCCCACATTGTAAAAACAGAGATGGGAAAAACAAAAAAACACCCCCATCACCAAACAAAAACGACAACAACCCAATGGATTAATGGTCTTGGATTTCATCCATTGCAAAAGATGTCATTAAAGTGATGCATAGTTCACAAATTTTGTATTAAAATTCTGAAGTTGCAACAGACTAACACCTCAACAAACTTTATTTTCACATTGTGTCTCTAAAGTAATAACACTTTCATTTACTTAAATAATAAAGACATTATATTGAAACTGTATTTTGTAAAAGCTTACGATATATGCTAACTCTGTTCAAAATTCTGATTTTGCCCAGACAATATTCAGTCACAAGATCCACCTTCCACCATGGGTTCCATTCCCGAACTGAAAAAGAAAAACAGCCGTTGGTTTTAAACACGCCACGTACTCACGTAATAATTGCTAATATTAACAATTAATTACAAAACGATTATGCACCGAAATATTAAACCTTGTTGTACCCAAATTGAATACAACTACCTACTGGTGAAATTTGATTTAAGCTTGGGAAGAGGAAGGGGTGGTTTGGGGAGGGGGAAGAGGGGGCGGCAGTCTTAAGACAGTTGCTAGAATTAGCAAAAAGGGACAAGCGTCTAATTATAAAATGCGATGAAGCTTGGTTTCGACAGCAGATTTGGGATCTGTGTTGATTTCTTATATCAATTAAGTATGTTTTTTCAGTAAATGATTACTTTATTGTGTTTTTGAAAATACATTTATTCAATTCGAGGGAGAAACCTAAGCGCAATATTGATGTCCACAGGCAGCGTTTGTACATAAATTATACCAAACTAAATGAAACAAAACGTAATAGACCATAAGGTACGAGAAAACAACGCCCCATTGACCAATGAGGGTCGGGATCATAATGATCTCATTCTTAGCAATCAATGTTAGTTTTGGAAGGAAACAAACTTAATTGTCTTTCCAATATCAAATCACCTCTTTGAGGCATGTACCATCAACAAAACTGACAAACAAACTCTACAGGGTTCACCCTTAACACTAGCCCGGTGTACATTGTCTAGTAAAAACTGCTATGGGCTAGTAAACACCACTTCTCAACTTGCCCTGTGGGCTACTAAAAACTGTGCAACTTACTTGTTTATATAGCTCATACTTTTTCCTTTTCAGATGTGAATAATACATGTTAGAAATGTGTTAATTTATTTTTGAGTGTGTGGGTGTAACTTTATTTGGTTGTTAAACTGTTCGCTACAAATGGTGATCGCTACCATTAGTATCAGGAAGATGACAAAACATGTTTAAAATTTGGGCAACGAAAACTTCCTGGGGGCAAGTAAAATGCACAGTTTACTAGCCCCTTGGGCTACTTTACAAAAAGCCTAAAAGCAAGGCCTGCTCTAAAACTCCCTGGGTCAGAATAGATCCGTGTTTGTGTCAGTCTGATCCGGATTATGTGTCAAACTGACTCCGATTCTGGAATGTTGCGATCCAGGATCACAGTCTGAAACAATGACTCTAATTCCGGTTCATGCCGACTTGGGTCAAGAACTCTAAGATCCTGATCTGAGAGTTTCAATCGCGCATACCGACATGATAGAAAAAAACGTGGTGTACCTGTATAGGTGTTGTCCAAATTATCTCCATTTAGAGCTTTTGCCGAAACTTCACCACCAGCTGTTGAACTTTGACTACTAGGATTACCGGACAAAGGAAGAGCTACATCAATGAGAAATGATTTTACATTGATTCTACATTGATTCTACATCAATGAGAAATGATTTTGTTTTGATTTGCTAAATACCATTTTTCTTTCTCTGTTTTTTTTGTCTCTTTTTTTTTTTTGTATTTAAAGTTTTATTGTGTTCATGTACAAATGTTTTAATTCGGCCTCTGGCCGCGAATACATTTTTAAATTGTGAATAAACCATTTCAAATCAAAAAAAAAAAATAAAAATAAAAAATAGCAACAAGAAATGCATTTGTCATGTTGGCCTAAAACATTATGAAAAATAGTGATTAAATCATTTTGTTTTGTCGAACCAAGAATAAAGGGAAAATTACAACAAGAAATGTACGTAAATCTAAAAGTGTCATATCACTTCTCCATCAGATAACGGGACAATCTCGCAAATTTGACTTATTTTATTGAGTAACTAGATTTGCTTTATTGATAATAATTTTTCTCACCAAGACGACGAACTGCAAGTTTAAGAAGTCGACTTGTCACATTATTAGAGTTAGTAAGTCGGCTGAGTGATTTATGAAGCAGATTTTCCTTTAGAATTTACCTCCTAAAGAAGTCTTACTGCTAACTATTAGAATCATAACTCGTTAACTGGATATAAAGTGGTGTGACGTTCCTTTATTAAACTCATCTATTTTTTTAGCACAATTATTAATTGAGAGGTGTAGGTTAGGCTTCTGGCTACTCACCCGAGGATATTGTATTGTCTTCACTCTGAGTGATTTCATCAACCTGGACCTCACCAAGGACTAATACCTTCATCTCTCCACTGCCGGTTGGAATATCTACACTCACATATCGAGCGATGACAGTCGGGTCCAGGGTAAAGTCATTAATCTGTCCACTTTGAGCTTGAACAAAAGTTAGTGGTGATCCAATCATTCTGTTCTGTAAATGATCCGAACTCAAACCAGCCCTGACTACAGCTCCTTCTATTTGACCCACATCTGTAATCAGAACATCCAGGATGAGTCAAAAGGAACTTGCTAGGAATGAGGAAAGTAGCTTTTCTCATCAATTTCAATACATTCTTATATATTCCAATGAATAACGACTTGAAACAATGATTCTTTCCTAAAACAGACTCTAAACTTGAGAAAACCAAAAATAACGAGACCGAGCAAAGGGAATGGAACTCATGAAAACGTCATCAACGGCAAACGCTACACTGAAACAAAATCAACATATACAGAGTAATTATTCTCATTCGACCCACATAAACAACCCTACACTTTGAATTGACTTTTGGTATCAGCTTAAATGCTGTGTTTATTCAACAACATTGGTTATTACCAATTGGGCAAAAACCAGGAACTACTTCACTTCAATAACTGTTATTTGAAAGTAACCCCAGAAGACATCCACACATACCGGGCCCGGATTACTTGGCAACCTGCCATAAACATTACTTGGCAACCTGCCATAAACATTACTTGGCAATCTGCCATAAAAAGAGGAGGGGGCAAACACACTTGCCACGCCCAACTTTACGGACAAAAGGGGGGGTTACTTTCGCACATGTCAAATTGGCCTACAAGGCTCTATGTGATTGCACTGCTTGTACACGCAGTTGCATTACAGTTCAGCTGACCCAACTGGAAATAGTGGGTGTAAGCAATTAATGTTTCATTAAGGTAAAGAAAGGCCTACGACAAGGTTTAAAGATTATTCCATCACTTGTACACGTAATTGGAATCAACATAAAATAGCCCCAGTGGAAATGGCGGGTGCTACAGTGTTAAAAGCTAAACATTTCCTTAGTACTACTCATTACCACTTAAATTTAGAATTTATACGACCCCCAGCAGGCAGTGGCAGTCCACTTCCCTAGAAAAATGCCAAACAGAATAAAAACCTCACTAAACAGTGGTGGTATTGATGGGGTGGTGGAGGGAAAACTTGTTGGTGTTAACACCATTGAAAGCTGAACCGAAGTGAGGTTTTTCTCGCTCTGATTGATATGTACAGATACTTTTGTTTTACGCAACCCCACCTGATTGGTTAAAAGTATGCGCCCTACCTAATTGCATCAAGGTCCCCCGGTAATCTGGGAAAAGGATGAATTCAATTTGGCTTGATGCCAACAACCATGAGTTTGCAACAATCACCCCCGAAGAAAACACTTAACCACTGGGCCACAGAGGGCACTACATACTAGGCTGTGAGTCTCCAGTGAATAATGTATTTTATCAGAATGTGATAAAATGAATAAATGAAGAAATACTCACCATCCATAGATCTGGTAAACAAAGTGATTTTCTTGAGGCAGTAGGTGTCACCAAGGTTCACTTTCCACCATGGGTTGGCTTCAGCATCTAAAATTAAACATCGTTTTATAAGGACACATTATCGTTTGAATAAACTGCAAAGAAAATCGTACACACTTATTTCAGAATGTTAATGATTAAAGCAACACCAGCAGTCAGGATGGATAGTAATACCATAAAACATAGGACAGTGAAAACAACTTATAATGTATTTGCCTGCACAAATGAACTAACTCTATTACATTAGCCTTTTTGTTATAATATGGTGGACACTTTGTGAGTGCACTGTTTGGTTTGGGTGTATACAGACAAAAATAACCCAAACCTAATAATGTCAAAGTATTGTGTCCACCATATCTCAAAATGGCTAATTATATGCTTTACCTTTGTGGTTTCTAACGTATTGAAGTCACACGTTATGGAATTTCTGTGTATGATTTGAGGATGTCAAGGTAACAAATGAAAATACAGGTTCTATCCAAAACTTCCTGCTACAAGACTACGGAATGAAAGTCTTTATATCTTTAGGCCTAACATTTCACAAATCATCATAACTCATTCCTTCCAAATATATGAAGTCATCCATCAAGTCCTGCTAGGAGTCAACCGCTGGATTTATTAATGACATCATCAATCACCATTCATTACATCTGTGGGGTAAATAAAAGTAAACTTACTGGTGATTGAAGGTGTATCGATGTTATTATCAACAGCATGATCAGCAGGATTATTGCCGTTGGTAGAACTCTGTGAGGTTTGACTTCCTAGTAGCTGAAGGGCGAAACCTATGTCAAATAAATTAATACATTAATATCATAAATGTTTTTGTTTACTTAATAGTATTTAAGCCTTCTTCTTTTTTTGTCAACATATGTCAATTTTGAATTGTACATAATTATACAAATTTACATTCAAGTAATAGTTTACAAAGCTCATAATTTGCGACTAAAAAATCCTCAAAAGCTAACGACAAGAAAGAATTTCAAGAACATTGAACAGAGAAGTGAATACCCCAAAACTGTTTTATAAAATTTAAGATTTTTCTTTATGTTTTTTTTTTCACATACAAACCATATTTTAACAAATTGTCTACATTTTATACTTCAATGCGAAAACCCGTGACCAAGTTCATGCATGATGGGGTTCAAAACTCGGCTGATATTGAACCTTGCTTGAGATTGCGGTGACGTAGGCCTACACAGGAAATATTTCATAAGCCGTCCTTTTGGCATCCGGCTGAAAAAAAGAGCCAGTAAAGACCGGTACCCCGACCACAAGACAGCGCATTAGTAATGAAGTATACTTTTTTCTAATACTGGAATGATATGATGGTGTTCCTTTACTCACCCACAATCTTCCTGCATTCTCCAGTATCTTTAAGACAGGTTCCATTTCCTTCACAGTGGCATGTTTGTTTACAATCAGCACCGTATATCCCCTCTGGGCATTCTGAAAATAATAGTACCAGTATGTTTTTCTTTTATTAGGCTGCATGCTTTTCCTGAAACACTGTAATAAACCAAATGCAACTGTATTCTCGTTATTAGGGTAGTCTAGATGTGGACTCTACCATACAGCAAGCCAGTCTTTGTTTTTGTTATACCACAAAGCATCCTTTTACCTTGCATGCAGTCCAGTCCCATGTAGCCGGCAGCACACGAGCATCCATAAGGATCAGGAAGACAGAACAAATGACCCTGGCAGGCGGTGTGGTGTGGATCCTGACTATCAGAGCAGCCGTATTGAGCATCTTTACCAAACACATGACGACCATGAACTGTAACACGAAAGTAATTATGCCACCATTAATAGCGATTTGAGAATTCTAAAGGAATTTATTATGTAGAAAATTAAACTCGATTATATGAAACTTTTCAACAGTTCGTAAAGACGTACAAATTCTATCATGATATCTGTTCATGTTCTAACAAAAAAAGTGTTCAACCTTTTTCGCAGTTATCTCCACTGAAACCCGGAGCACAGACGCAGATTCCTGTATGATCATCACATATACCTCCATTGTAGCATCGACCACATGCATCCATGCACATTGGACCCCACATCCCCGATGGACAAGCTAAAATAAATGTAAATGACAACAAAGTCAAGATTTCACAAGAAATGAACCACTGCTGTTTGGTACTCACAAAGCCTGTGATTTGTTGCAGTATTTTTGTTTAGAAGTCAAACAAACCTCGTACTATGAGTCTCATTATGCCGTGATGTTGTTGATGCTCTTGACCGTCCACGAAACAGCTGTAAATCCCTTCATCTGATTTGACAACACTTGGAATAGACACCGTGAGCTGATTGTTCCATCCATCTATTGCATCTTCATTATGCTTCCATCTGATGTTTTCATTGGTCTGTGAGTTATATGGTACCATTGTCAGTGTGACCAACTCGCCAACATTTACTGTCAGTGTCTGCTGCTCAGGAAGAATATTAACAGCACCGACTGAAATTAGAAAAGAAGCACCACATAAAAAAGTTGCATACAACGGCCGCTGGTCACTGTTAATGTTTTTGCTTGCAGCTGAATGTTATTGTTTTATGTGAAGAAATGTGTTTGTACTAAGTTCTGATTTATAGAAAAGAGACCTAAATTGTGTCGCTTCAAACTTGAAAAAAACTGTTAAATTGTGTCTTATTATTTTGATGTTTTAGACAATAATACGTTACCTGCATATGAGGTCATCCCTATTACAAAATATAAAAATAAAAGGAATAATTAGTAATATGTCTGGATAAATGTAGATTTGATAATCTTACCTTCCTTGGGTAATAGTATTGTCTGTATCCTGGAGATCCTTCCACTTTTAGACACCTCTGAGTAGAAGACACCCACCCTGTCTAAGCCACCAGCCTCAGGTAATATCAGAGACTTTGCTGCTCGACCCAGTATGGGATCATCTACTTCATTGAATCCTGTAGGAAGTCCAGTATTAGTTCCTCCTGTTGTCAAAAGTCTGCCAAATGAAACACTAGCCGTCAAGTCACTGCATCCTTTGTATGCTGTAATGGCTGCTTCATTGTCTCCAGTCTGACCAATCAGAGGAGTGTTAGTGACAAGTGTAAAATCTATTCTTTTACCTGTTGAAACGACAAAAACATTCTTTAAATAAATAAACTTTTCTTAGAATGAACATTGTTCCATTTTTGTTTTGGGGTTCGAAATCGTACCACTCCATGGACGATCCCCATTTAGTTCTTTATACTAGTGGTGGCTAGTATGTAATACTAATAATGAGGGGCTCTTATCTTTAAAATATCGATCTTAAAAACTTCTTGAAGTGAAAACTATCAATTTACAGTGTCAAGTGAGATTTAGACATTTTCTTTATTTGGATGTACAGAGTGTCAATAAATTTAAATATAAATTCGGCTCTTAGTTTTCATGTTTTTAGTGATTGTTGAATAGCAAAGCGAAGATTCAAGGCTCGTAAGTGTGCATGGGACCCGGGGTTCTGACAAAAACAAACATGACTTCTTCGTATAAAACTAGTACTAGACCAAATATGAGCCACATTCTACTGATATTGATTCAGATGTATTTAATTCATGTAATTAAGAGTTCTGACTTACATGGGAATACTTGTACCTCACTGAGTGATAAAATCTCCCAGCGGGGAATGTCGACACTGACATACCGCGAGAGTCTGGGTGGATCACACGTGAATTCAATCCAGACATAATCTAGTTCAGCTTGTTGTGTGGTTACTGGACTCCCACACATTGTGTTATCAGTATGAATATCACTCAGACCAGCCCTCACAACGGCTCCCACTAATCGTAACTCAACGCCCACTGTTAAAGTAATACAAATGAACTATGTTGAAAGGTTTGAACAGGGAATTAATGTTAGATGCAGTGCAATAATTCGATTGATAATTTGATGAATATGTTAGCACAAAATATAATAAGCTTTTCACTTTGCTTTCAGTAGTGAACTTTGATAGCGTCTTTCTAGCAAGTGGAAATAAATCAAGATGACCACGCCTACTCATAAAATATTCATTATGTTCCTCATTGTCATCATACATTAAATCTCATTCAGTGAATCCTAAAGTAAAACTAGATGGAACTGGAAAAATGTTGTCATCAAAGCCCCACACATTGTAAAAATGGAGAGGGGAAAAACAAAACAAAAAACAAACAAACAAACAAACAAACAACCCAACACCCCATCATCAAACAAAAACAACAACAATGGATTAATGGTCTTGGATTTCATCCATTGCAAAAGATGTCATTAAAGTGATGCATAGTTCACAAATTTCGTTTTAAAATTCTGAAATACAAGTTGCAACAGTCTAACACCTCAACAAACTTTATTTTCACATTATGTCTTTAAAACACTTGCATTTACTTAAATAATGAAGACATTATATTAAACTGTATTTTGTAAAAGCTTACGATATAAGGAAACTCTGTTCAAAATTCTGATTTTGCCCAGACAACATTTAGTCACAAGATTCACTTTCCACCATGGGTTCAATTCCAAATCTGAAGAAGAAGAAAAAACAGTCGTTGGTTTTAAACACACCACGTACTCACGCTAATATTCGATTAGAAAACAATTATGCACTGAGATATTAAACCCTGTTGTACCCAAAATGAATACAACTACCTACTGGTGAAATTTTCTTTAAGCTGGTTAAGAGGAAGGGGTGGTTCGGGGAGGGGGAAGAGGGGGCGGCAGTCTTAAGAAAGTTGCTATAATTAACAAAATAGGACAAGCGTCTAATTATAAAACACGATGAAGCTTGGTTTCTACAGCAGATTTGGGATCTGTGTTGATTTCTCATATCAATTAAGTACGTTTTTTCAGTCAATGATGACTTTATTATGTTTTTGAAAATACATTTATTCAATTCAAGGGAGAAACCTAAGTGCAATATTGAGGTCCACAGGCAGTGTTTGTACATAAATTCTACCAAACTAAATGAAACAAAATGTAATAGACCATAAGGTATACGAGAAAACAACGCCCCATTGACCAATGAGGGTTGGGATCATAATGATCTCATTCTTGGCAATCAATGTTAGTTTTGCAAGAAAACAAATTAAATTGTCTTTCCAATATCAAACCACCTCTTTGGGGGCATGTACCATCAACGAAACTGACAAACAAACTCTACAGGGTTCACCATTAACTAGTCCGATGTACATTGTCTAGTAAAAACTGCTATGGGCTAGTAAACACCACATCTCAACTTGCCCTGTGGGCTACTAAAAACTGTGCAAGTTACTTGTTTATAATGCTCATACTTCTTCCTTTTCAGATGTGAATAATACATTTTAGAAATGTGTTAATTTATTTTTGAGTGTGTGGGTGTAACTTCATTTGATCGTTAAACTGTTCACTACAATGGTGATTGCTACCATTAGTATCAGGAAGATGACAATACATGTTTAAAATTTGGGTAATGAAAAGTTCCCATGGGGCAAGGAAAATGCACAGTCTACTAGCCCCTTGGGCTACTTTACAAAAAGCTTAAAAGCAAGGCCTTCTCTAAAACTCCCTGGGTCAGAATAGATCCGTGTTTGTGTCAGTCTGATCCAGATTATGTGTCAAACTGACTCTGATTCCGGAATGTTGCAATCCAGGATCACAGTCTGAAACAATGACTCTAATTCCGGTTCATGCTGACTTATAATGGATCAAGAACTCTAAGATCCTGATCTGGGAGTGTCAATCACGCATACTGACATGACAGAAAGAAAACGTGGTGTACCTGTGTGGGTGTTGTCAAAATTATATCCATTTAGAGCTTTTGCCGAAACTTCAACTCCAGCTGTTGAACTTTGACTACTAGGATTACCGGACAAAGGAAGAGCTACATCAATGAGAAATAGCAACAAGAAATGCATTTGTCATGTTGGCCTAAAACATTATGAAAAGTAACGATTCAATCATTTCGTTTTGTGGAACCAAGAATAAAGAGGAGATTACAACAAGAAATGTACGTAAATCTAAAAGTGTCATATCACTTCTCCATCAGATAACGAGACAATCTTGCAAAGTTGACTTACTTTGAGTAACTAGAATTGCTTTATTGATAATTTATATCTCCTAGACGATTAAGCACAAATTTAAGAAGTCGACATGTCATTATTAGTTACAGTAAGTCGACTTAGTGAGATGGCATCAGCAGATTTTCCTTTACAGTTTACCTTGTAAAGAAGTCTTACTGCTTACTACTTAGAGTCATAACTCGTTAACTTATATAAGAGGTGTGACGTTCCTTGATTAAATTCATCTATTTTTAGCACAATTATTAATTGAGAGGTGTAGGTTAGGCTTCTGGCTACTCACCCGAGGACGTTGCTCCATCTTCACTCTGAGTGATTTCATCAACCTGGACCTCACCAAGGACTAACACCTTCATCTCTCCACTGCCCGTTGGAATATCTACACTCACATATCGAGCGATGACAGCCGGGTCCAGGGTAAAGTCATTAATCTGTCCACTTTGAGCTTGAGCAAAAGTTAGTGGTGATCCAATCATTCTGTTCTGTAAATGATCCGAACTCAAACCAGCCCTCACTACAGCTCCTTCTATTTGACCTACATCTGCAATCAGAACATCCAGGATGAGTCAAAAGGAACTTGCTAGGAATGAGGAAAGTCGCTTTTCTCATCAATTTAAATACATTCTTATATATTCCAATGAATAACGACTTGAAACAATGATTCTTTCCTTAAACAGACTCTAAACCTGAGAAAACCGAAAATAACGAGACCAAGCAAAGGGAATGGAACTCATGAAAATGTCAATAACGGCAAACGCTACACTAAAATAATCAACATATACAGAGTAATTATTCTCATTCGACCCACATAAATAACCCTACACTTTGAATTGACTTTTGGTATCAGCTTAGATGCTGTGTTTATTCAACATTGGTTATTACCAATTAGCCAAAAACCAGGAACTACTTCACTTCAATAACTTTTATTTGAAAGTAACCCCAGAAGACATACACACATACCGGGCCCGGATTACTTGGCAACCTGCCATAAACATTACTTGGCAACCTGCCATAAAAAGAGGAGGGGGCAAACACACTTGCCACGCCCAACTTTACAGACAAAAGGGGGGTTACTTTCGCACATGTCAAATTGACCTACAAGGCTCTATGTGATTGCACTGCTTGTACACGCAGTTGCATTACAGTTCAGCTAACCCCACTGAAAATTAATGTTTCATTAAGGTAAAGAAAGGCCTACTACAAGGTTTAAAGATTATTCCATCACTTGTACACGTAATTGGAATCAACATAAAATAGCCCCAGCGGAAATGGCGGGTGCTACAGTGTTAAAAGCTAAACATTTCCTTAGTACAACTCGTTACCACTTAAATTTAAAATTTATACACCCCCCCCCCCCCCAGCAGGCAGTGGCAGTCCACTTCCCGAGAAAAATGCCAAACAGAATAAAAACCTCACTTAACAGTGGTGGTATTGATGGGGTGGTGGAGGGAAAACTTGTTGGTGTTAACACCATTGAAAGCTGAACCGAAGTGAGGTTTTTCTCGCTCTGATCGATATGTACCGACACTGTTGTTTAATACGCAACCCCACCTGATTGGTTAAAAGTATGCGCCCTACCTAATTTGCATCAAGGTCCCCTGGTAATCTGGGAAAAGGTTTGAATTCAATTTGGCTTGATGCCAACAACCGTGAGTTTGCAACAATCACCCCCGAAGAAAACACGTAACCACTGGGCCACAGAGGGCGCTACATACTAGGCTGTGAGTCTCCAATGAATAATGTATTTTATCAGAATGTGATAAAATGACTAAATGAAGAAATACTCACTATCCATAGATCTGGTAAACAAAGTGATTTTTTTGAGGCAGTAAGTGTCACCAAGGCTCACTTTCCACCATGGGTTGGCTTCAGCATCTAAAATTAAACATCGTTTTATAAGAACACATTATCATTTGAATAGACTGCAAAGAAAATCATACACAATTACTTTGGAATGCTACAGCAGTCAAGATGGACATTAATACCATAAAATAAACAGCAAAACATCAGACAGTGGAAAAATGTATAATGTACAATTTCTGTATGAAAAATAAGTGAGGAGGAACTAACTCTATTATATGTTTTATCTATTTTTGGTTTCTAACGTATTGAAGTCACATTACGGAATTTCACTGTAAGATTTGAGTAAACCAAGTCCAACAAATGAAAATACAGGTTCTATACAAAACTTCTGCTACCAGACTACGGAAAGTATTTATATCTTTAGGCCTTTCATTTCACAAATCATCATAACTCATTCCTTCCAAATATATGAAGTCATCCATCAAGTCCTCCTATAGGAGTCAACTGTTGGATTTATTAATGACATCATCAATCACCATTCGTTACATCTGTGGGGTAAATATAAGTAAACTTACTGGTGATTGAAGATGTATCGATGTTATTATCAACAGCATGATCAGCAGGATTACTTCCGTTAGTAGAACTCTGTGAGGTTTGACTTCCTAGTAGCTGAATGGCGAAACCTACGTCAAATAAATGAAAACATTAATATCATAAACTCAGAAATGTTCTTGTGTTTACTTTAATAAGAAAGTTAATAAGGACAAAACTTAGTAATGAAAGTTCAAATGAAGAAGGAAGACTGTTAAACAAGACCCCAGCAGATTTTACACTGTATTCGGGTGTACTTTTTAACCATTTCACATTTTACAGACACTCGACGACTCTAGAATGATTTCTTGAAGAGTCAAATGAACACAATATATTGAAGAACCATTGTAATATAGCGATGAAAATGATAGAATGGCCTGTGACCTATGAACTATGACCACGATCTCCATTTGACTATGCAAATTACAATGGACAACTTTGCAAATATGTTTTACGCGTGATACAGTTATATGGGGACGCACGCGTTAAGCCATGGCACGAGGTGAATGCTGGTCAAGATAACAATTATTTTGTGGGGTAAATTGGGTTGGGGGTATTTAACGTATCTAACCATTCATTTGTGCATTTTTTTAATCTCACGGGGGGCGGGGGGTGGGGGAGGTTGGGTGGGCAAGAGGGGTGAAAGGGTTCTGAGTGGGGGGCCCCCTGCCCTTCCCCACCCCACCCTCCGGTTGTGCCAGTTTGTATATCGTGAATATAATATCCAATATGTGGTCAATCGACTTGTATTTGAGTATTGAGTTGTAGAATTCTTTCTAAACAATCTTGGACCCTTAACCATGTTAACATGGTGCTGTCATCTTTGTCACAGTACACTGTGAACAAAACAATCACCGCCAGCTGACTTTTTTTGGTTTGACTTGATGAGAGGACAAGAGCATGACTAAACTCCAAGATATAAAAAACAGGAGAAAATATATGTATAAACTTGTCCTTTAAGCTTCCAATACTATTTTTCCCAATCACCTCAAAGCTCTAGTACGCTTTTAATACAGAGAGTTTCCACTTTTAAAGTTTTGTAAACAAGCAACCATTTACTTACCAGTGTTTAGACAAGAAAGAACAAACACCAGTAAAGTCAATCCGAAGGCATTTGGATGCGATGACAAGAAGATTTTGCTTAACATCTTCGGCATCCTGTTTCTAGAAATCTGTATAATCCAGTTGAGAAATCAATAGGAACAGATAAATGCTGTAATGGACATCCAGAGCAATCCTCCAGTTAGCTATAACTCAGTTTGACTGTAAAACATAATTTACAATAAATTCAAGAATCCATGAAAGCTTCTCAACTTACAATATTTTGCACACAAAATTACCAATTCATTTCTATCTATGCAGCCATAAACCAAACTTTACTTCCTGCTCATTATTTTACAGAAACGAAAATCTGTTACTTACCAATGTTAAGATGAAAGTAGAGGAAGACAAATACCGAGAATCGAAGGCAGGTGTCAATTTAATAATAGTGACTCCTCACAATTTCATCGTCATTTTGTGAATAGATGTAAAAATCCAAACTAACTTGTTCAAAATCAGAATGAAGACTTAACAGAAAATGCCTGTTACTTCAGTGTAACAATGACTGTGCAATGAACCAGTGTGATTTATACACAATCATCAAACACAACCTGGTTATATACCTAGATGCAGATTCATTCACATCAGGCATGATGCAATGTCCATACTCTCTCTTCGTCTGTACCATTGAACTACTGTAACTTCTGTTTAAAACTTCCTTGTTCCTCTTTACCATAACTGCATCAGCCAGAGTGATGTTTGAAGCTTTGCATGGTGTAGGTATGGTGGCTTTAAAGGGACATTGCAAATATATATTGACGCCCATATTGGCGTCAATATTCACGATTTGTACCTCAAGTCGCAAATATTGATGCCAATATTGACGACTTTGCCCCAAGTCAGTATTGTCTTCAGCATTCTCCTAAAGACAATTAGAGCATACTGATTGAAACGTCGAAACCACTCTGGCTCTTTTCAGAGCCAACACTCCTCACAAAGAGATTTAACCACATGGTTGTACCCGCAAGTTTACTAGCAATAGTTTACTCTTTTGCATCAGCCAAAGTCGCAAACTCATGGCTTAAAATCATTACCACGAGCCTGTTTTCGAAAAAAATTGTCTTAAATCTTGACCATTCTTTACGAAAGCTAACATGGAAAACGAGCATCGTTTCCACTATCTACTTTACTTCTCTATTTTCTTTTTGGGTCTTAAACACACATCTAAGGTTATAGCCTACGTTTCAACCAACAAACTGTATTTTTATTACTATTTTTCAGAGCATTGTAAATGCAGAACACGATTATGACATGTATGAGTTAATTGATTTGCAGGGTGTAGGGCATGCAACCATGAACTTCTGTGGGGGAAGTCCCTTTAGTGAACTCACTATTTTTACATAAAGGATCAATTCAACCATGGAGGCAGCCAGCTCCATGATTCAACAATAGATGTAAAGCTGAGCTATTTCGTTCAATTACATGTACCCCCCCCCCTCTTATTGTGTCTTTATCATGTTCTGGGAATCTCATGAATTCTTTTGAGGATTTTAGGGGGGGGGGGGGTACTTCTGTACAACAGGGGAAGAGTGTGTTAGACAAAGGGGACATTTTTTTTTTCGGGGGGGGGGGGGGACCTCCCTCTGCCACATATCAGGCATGGTATATTCAATTGAACTAAACCACTCAGCCACACAGAGAGGTGGTGAAGGCACTTTCTTCGGGGGGGGGGGGGGTAAAATGCCCCTCAAATGCCGAGCATTAGACGACTCAAGTTAGAAATGCAAGCTTTGAAAACCGAGTTTTTGTTTTTTTGCGAATCCCCTGTTGGAGTATATGAACACAGATTCTAGTGGGGTTCCAGGACGGCGGACACTCTACGGTTTTAAGTGTTTTCAGAGCTAAGGAGAACCGCCAAGTTGCTGAGTTTATATGGGCAACAATTCTTATGGGGGTCCAGGGGCGAAATCCCCGGACGCTGTAAGAATTTTTCTTTTTTCAGGGCTATAAAGGTCGTCGAGTTGACAAAAATAAACCCTTTTTTTATTTGTGACATTTAAACTAATGCCCCTAATGAAGTCTAAGGGGCAGAAATTCTGCAAGGATGGTCCGGGGGCGAAGTGAAGTGTTTTCAGAGCTTAGAGGCCGCAGTTGCCGGAATATTCAATTTGGTAATTCAAAGCTGGACTTCTCACACTAAAAGGATTAAAGCGTTGGCAAATCCAGTCGGCAAATCTCTAGGCTTGGTGAATGGATTTGTGTTCAGCCCGAGCCCTTACTCGGGTAAACTTGGTGCTCAATTTGCCGACTTAGATATCTCCTTAAAATAATCTCCTTTGAGTTTCCATTCAAGGGGCCCTTTAGAAAAATGAAAAGTGGAATTTCTGGTGGAGTTCTGGATGTTTCTCTTCACAATGATTGGTTGATAATGTCGGTAATGTGGTTGAAAACTCCATGGAACAAGCAAAACAGATAAGGTACATTTCAAATGACAGCAACCGCCGCCTCGCATCGACTAATTGGCATCTTCCCCATGTCTATCCAAGAGTTGGTCCTGGTGTCGTAACATTCAACAATGTCTAATGTCTTAGGGGCGCGGGTACTCTTTCCCGAGGAATGCCCACCCATGACGTAAATCAGTCCGTTCACAGTTGCCACGGAAACACCGGCCCGGGGCATCGACATAGGCTTCACACTCGTCCACTGATCCTTTTATTTTAAAAAATAATAATAATAGAACAGAATTACAGAAATTCTGTGAATGGCTGGTCTCGTTTGGACTGCTTGACATACAAAAACAAGGTTGTAGGTTTGAACGTCATGTGTCTTATTGGAGTTGTATTACTCAGGCATGCAACTTGGACTTAACCAAAAAAAAGAGGAAATTCCAATCTTTACAAGACTTTGTACAGTGCTTTTCAATTTTCAATGGCACGAGTGTGAGGTGAAAAACTAGGAAATCAGCTGATCCGAGGGAAAGTTACATGCCTGATTACTGAAATACTTTCAGCACTGTTGAAACACGAGCCCATTAGCTATTTTCTTTTGCATTTACACCGCGGGTAGATTTGATCTGTGCGCAGTTTGCTACAGCTATTTCTGGTCTATCTTTTTATTCATTTGTAATGTCTGTATAGTTTTGTAATTGTACACTTTGGTATGGCGCAAACTACCAGGTTTGTTACAAAAATAGTTTTCAAAAGTAGGTTTCAATGTCATTGTCATTGTCAATTTGTCATTGTCAATTCGTCAATGGTTAGTTTTCCAATGCCATTGCCCATAATTGTGTCAACTCCACTTACCTCAAGTATGGAATACCTCTCCACCGATCTCAGAACACTTTTATCTCCACTGAGTCCGCCCACAACATAAAGATCATCTCCTAACACCCCTACACTGCAATGGGATCTCTTATGCTTCATACCGGCCAGACTGTTCCATTCACCTGTTACAGGGTTGTAGCTTTCAAGCGACCTCAGAACCACACCTGTTGGGTCTGTGCTCCCTCCTGCTAGGTAAACCAACCCTGACCAACAAAAACATAAGAGGTACAAATTCATTTCACTTGCAAACAAAATAATCAAGATTTTAAAGTTTCAAACTTTTTAATCCAACCTTGCTCACATACTTTTCAAAAAAACAAATATCTCATCAGGCATTGTCAGGTTAGACAGTTCAGTTCAGGTTTTTTTCAACTCGATAAGTTTGCTTTGACAAAATAAATTATGGTAACTAGGATGAAACAATAAGGATTAAGTGTTTGAGGTCTCCTAAAAGCAAGCTTATGGAGTGGAGACCCTGGTATTTGTATGCAAGTTAAAGAATGAGCTTTATAGGAAGAACTCTGGAACTCTAGTTAAGGAACTTAGTGGTATACGCCAGAGTTGACAGAAAATTATAACATTGCACGCATAAAGGGAGGGAAACAGGACTAACACTAACAGGACAAATTAAAGGGCCAATGAAATAGAAATTTTCTTTATGCAATCCTTGGAAATACACCTTTGTGTCCCATTTAACCTTACTTTCAGTGTTCATTCTGCCATTTTTAAGGGTATCATGTAGTCTTGGTGCAAGATAATCCAGTTCTGTAGTCCACGATCCGCCCTCTATTGGCAGCAATTCGTGATGGGGTGGATCGTTGACTTTTATGGGTCGTGGACTACAGAACTGGAACATCTTGCATCAAGAGTAGGTGTTATGGTGCATCTTTGTTTTTATGCTGATGCAAATTTCCATATTTATGAGCAAAAGTGTGATGTCACATCAGGCAGAAACCTCAATGTCGCAACTAGTTTAAATGCATAAAGTGTTGACAGAATAGACCGATTGCGCAACAATGTTGACATGCGGTCACGTGACCTCCTATTGGGTATAATGCCATACAGCTGATGGCAAAATACGTGTAAAGAGATGACACAGAGTGAGTTCGAAAACAGTCAATTTTACTTTTGTTAGGTAACTTAAGTGATAAATTAGTTAATCAGCCCCTTTATCTAAAGTTAGTAGTATATTGTGGCATTAATTTAAATCCCATCTCTGTTTCATAATTTAACAGAATTCTACTAAAAAGAGGTTTTTTAGCCATGCACTACCGGCGTCGGATTACTATTATGTAGCCACCCGTCTGTTATTTTGTTTGTAATGTAGGCCTAAATCACTGTAACAAAAGGATAAACAACGTTGGAAAAGTGAGCATTAATACCTAGCCTTGCAGAATATCTTTCACAGATTTCGAGCAAGAAAAGCCTCGATCGAATAAACTAAATGCATTAATCATCGTGTACCGTACCACCCTATCCTAACGAGGATGTCGTGTGTGTTTACATTTTATACCCAGAAGTGGTCACATGACACAGGTCGCGCAATCGATCTATTTAGGAAGTTTCAGTGTCGAAAACTTTCCTTTCTTTAGTGATTTGTTGTTGTGTCAGTTCATGGCAGTAAGTAAACCGATGAGTAAACTTTTCTCACAAATGCTTTCAAGTTTCAGTAAGCAAATTTTGGGGTTCACAATTTCATGAGTTTCAACAGAAACCACAGTGTCTCCCTGAAGTGACATCACGGGAACAGCGCCCTCAGTTGTCCGGAAAAGCATGGACATTTTTCAAAGGAGAGCACTTTTTACTATTAAAAATTAACCCCAAAGTGATGTCAATTAATTTTCATACACGTAAGGGGATTAGAGAGCAGCACAAAATATGTTCCTAAGAAATATTCACTTCAGGGGCCTTTTACACGACATAAAGTGGCTCACCGCATGGCGGTTGTCCAATTATAGCTGGTAAACTATACTAATATCTTAACTGCAGGAACCAAATTTTAATCTATGTATCATAACTTTGTCTTTGAGATGAATAAATTTGTCAGAATACAGCATGAAAATACAGAACATTGTAAAATGAGTACACATCGCAATGTGCAAACAGGATGAACAAGTTAACTTGGAGCAAGTTCTGGTGCCAACCTTTCCTCAATTTGCAATCTAAATCAGGCATGCGTGGTCTGTTTTTCACTCGAGCGCGTCTAGCCGATTGACTAGTCAAAGTAGTCAGTCAATGTATTTTGTTGAGCAGACGATAGGATTAACATAGAAGTTAACCAAAAAAATCATAGGCATGTCTTTATCATTTCCATTTTCTCTACTTTAGTGCAACTATTAATTAATTATCTCACTGCAAAGATAAATGATTGTCATACTACCGCTATCGCTTGTGGCCGAGCGGATAAGAATAACAGATTCAAGCTCTGGTGTTTCTGATCAGCAGAGTGTGGGTTTGAGTCCCGGTCGTGACACTTGTGTCCTTAAGCATTGCTTCGTCCTTCGGATGGGACGTAAAGCCAAAGGTCAAGTGTGTTGTGTAATGCACGTAAAAGAAGCCAGTGCACTTATCGAAAAGAGAAGTGGTTCGCCCCGGTGTTCCTGGTTTGATCGGCTGCAGATTACGCCACAGCACCTTGTTAACCATTACATGGTGTTATATAAAGGAACAGGTCTCATACTTCAAAAACGTAACTCCGCATACCTTGCAGGAAAAAAAATACTGAGCGCTTTGAGACGCCCATCGGGTTTGAGAAAGTGCTATATAAGAAGTGTGTATTATTATCATTATTATTAACTATGCATCATGGCTGGTGACCTATTTTGCTTCACAAATATTGTCTTAAGTTCTTAGCAGCTTTATGAAAGTTCCCTGATTGACAATACTTCCATCTTGCAAAGTTTTCTTTTATCCTTCTCTTTAATTCTTTATTAAGTCTCTTACCTCCAACTACTGCGATACCGAAGTAACTTTTTCCTTCAGGCATCCTCCCCGGTAGTACACACCATACTCCTCTTTCCTCATCAAACTTCTCGATGCTACTTAAGACATCACTTCCTTCGATTCCTCCCAAGATGTAGATGACGCCATCAACGGTACACACCCCGTGTCCGCAGCGTGTGGTCGTAATGGGAGGCATGTTGCTCCAGTGTTTAGTCACAGGATCTAACATCTCAACAATGTTGTTTATAAGAGCGTCGCACTCTCCCCCGATGGCGTACAGTGAGCCGTTTAAAAAGGCCACTCCATGTCCTTGACGGGGCTGTTGAAGGCTTGGCATTGAGGTCCACCTCTGTGTGAAGGTGTCCAGTTGGATGACTGAGTCCAAGGTTTCCATGTCGTAGAAGCGATCACCGGGATTCCTCCGGTAGCCACCTATCAGCACTACATGCTTTCGAGCGTTCTGTCTCGGCTCGTTCAGATTTGGGCCGGAGAACGTCGACGGGAGAGGTCGTAGTGGCGAGCCATGGCGCTTATCGGGGTTGAATCGTTCTAAGAGCTTCCCTAATGCAACACGAAGACTCAGATCTTGACACGCCTTGATGTAGTCAAACAGCTGGTGCTGTGAGATGATCGGGAACCTTACAGGCTCTAGGACACGGACGAGGTTTTTACGGCGCTCACTGGGCGAGTGAAGAATCCACCTCATGGCGGCCTGGAAGACCTCAAACTCTCTGTCCACCCTCAACTCCTCACTTCTCAGCAAGGTCATGATGTCATCCACCGAAATGTCCAGAAACTCTTCCATCTTGGATACCTGAGCGAAGTAAGCACAGGCAAATGCTAAGCACGTCGCAGCCAGATCCTCGCAGGAGTGGGCTCGGGCAAAGCATAGGATGCCGAGACAGTTAGATGGATGGAGTTGTGTCTTCAAGAAGGAGCAACAAAGATTGACCATCCCCTGAAGTTGAAGCATGTCGGCCGCTCTTAAGAGATCCTCAACAGTATCGGACTCCAATCTTAAATATCCTGAATCAACAAAAATTATAGTTTATCGTAAGATCTTTTATTTACATGAGATAGATTTTCTCCAAAGTTGCCAGCACCAGTGAAACAATAAAAAATACCCCATGAAATAATCGCGTAAACTTCTGTACCATTGAGGGTTTGACGGGAAACACAATCAAGTGTACCGCTTATCTACCATCACATCAGCAGTTTTTTCCCAATGGTTGTAACTTTTCTTAAGTACGGCCTCACGCTTCGACCCTAGCAGAGTCTTTCTCAGAAAGACTCTGCTAGGGTCGAAACGTGAGGCCATGAACAAATTTTGTGCATTTATACTACAGGTCCTTGTGGTTGGTAAGCAGTTTGCAACAGCTAATCTTATTTTATCTTTGAGTACCTGAAAACACCCATTACTGTCTCAAAATGTGAATGGTATGCAGGCATAAAACTCAAAATAATTTGAGTAGATTATTCAACTACTCTTTTTTTAATTACCCTCAAATTTCTTTCGAAAAAATGGACTAAAAACGCAGGCAAGTTCTTCTGCCCATTTATGATGGAAATTTAAGAGTGATTTAAAGATCAATTGCTTAAAACAACGAAACAATCAACTCAAATTATTTTTAGTATAAGCATGCACGTCCAATCACATGTTGGAACACTTTGGGCTAGTTTCAGGTACTGACGGGTGCAAAGTGGTACCCTTTATTGTACTTCCAGTCGTTTACATTTTGTAAGAAAGATCCAGTTTGGAATGTTTTTCGCTTCACTTTCAACGCAAACCTCTGATCACCATGGCAAACCCTAATTGGAGACTTTGGAACAATAGGTGGCAGCAGACCTACCGGGTAAATTTCCATTGTTTCGAAGTCCTGAGCATGCGCACATCTTTCAGGAACAGTGGATATACCTATTCTTCTGCCATCTAGCATTCCCATTCCCTGATCTACTAGGATCCTTCTTCACCAACCATGTTCCCAGGTGTGATCGATCCCATTTTGTCCCAGCATGCTCGCTCGCTCACAACCCCTTGAATTGATTTTGTGCAAATAAAGCACAGTTCAATCAGGCCTGTGGCCGATCCACTCTACGCGTACGCTCAAGTATGGTAGCCCGCAAAAGAGGCATCAAGTCATAGCGCAACTTGACCCTTCTTATTCTTCTTTGATTTTGTAGCATGTCTAACTGTTAGGGTGACTGTGTAAAAACATGATTCAATTGTAGTGGGATCGCGTCAAAAAACTTACATTTTGACACGCGTGAACTCAGCGCCATGCAAGCCCCTGAATGTTTTTAACAAGCGTGCATGCAAAGCAGCCACATTTGGGAGCCAACCAGCGTTATCTCGCAGTACATCCCAAACCAGGACTTAGTAACGGGAACTATCGATACGGCATGCTGCCTTTAAGGTAGTGAGGCTGCTTCCTCACCTGAACAAAATCCAACAGGTGATAACTCAAAGCCCAGACTGTTGGACTCTTATTAGGGTGGTATGCCTGATACCCATGTAACATAGCTTAATAACTTTACTAGTTATGCTGCTAGTGCAGTCCCGATTCCAGCAACATTTGCATTTATGTTTATGATGTTTTGCAACTGATGGTGGGGGGGGGGGGTGCCAAAAGAGAGGAGCCAAACGGGATTAGCTAAACTCTGCACTGATTCCAACAGAAAAAACTAACAGGCAGTTGAATTTTGACATTGATGAATTCGCACTGTATCATGACAAAGAAATGTTTTTCAGAACAAAATATCAATTTTTTGAGTTTCTTTGCCAAAAGACTGGACAATCTGCATAGTGTGGAAGATAAGAGCAAGCTATTCACAGAGGTGACAGATGTTTATGCCATTGCCTCCATGCCCTGGACTCAAAATTTACACTGGACTGCAGACACCCAGGCCAGCGATTTTAGCATCGGGGCAGTCAAATTATGACCAGACGAGTCCAGTAGTCTTGTCTTTTTAAACTGAATAATGATACCTAAAATTTTCTTAGGTAAAAAAGATGTTCAAATGCTGACTTTGAGTCTGATAAATATTCCTCACTTCTGTTGACTATTAAAGGATACTCATCCATAATATATAATAATAATAATAATAATATTAATAATAGTAGTGTACATTTATAATGCGCCATGTCTGTCATAAATGACATAAATTATCAAATCTGGTGGAGATTGTTACAAATGATTTTATGAGACGACGCAACCATAAAAATACAACACCTTGAAAGGGATACAAGGTGAGGTGGCGCATATTGCTGCCAGACCATGCCAAAAACACCGGGACAAACCCCCTTCTATTTACGATAAGTGTACTGGGTTCTTTTACGTGCATTACACAACACACGGGACCTGCGGCTTTACGTCCCATCCAAAGGACGAAGCAATAACGGTTAAGTGTCTGGCTTAAGGACACAAGTGTCACAACGGGACTCGAACCCACACTCTGCTGATCAGTGACCCGAGAGCTTGAGTCTGGTGCTCTTAACCGCTCGGCCACGACACGCCACTGGAATAAATATTCTCTCAGTGCTTGATTAAATAAACACAGTTTATGGTAAACTGTGTATTCAGTTTAACTGTTAAATTATCTTGAAAGTTTTGTTCTTATTTTGATTCTGGTCTCATCAAAAAAAAATGTCTGGTCCAGTAAAAAACATTGAGCTGCAAGTCCTGCGGTCTTGTGGATTGTCCCTAAGAATTGAGCCTTGCCACGCCCCTAGCCAATGCCATGGTTCCCTTAAAATGTTGCAGAAGACGTTTTAATTTCTATCATAGAGGTGACCTTTACTTTCAAGCAAGACTGCCTTTCTCTTACAATGCCTAAGAAGCGGGCTAGGGTTTCAGGTGACAGGTAATTATCTCTTCTTGGAAGTTCTGTGAAGGTTCTGATAAGCTCTGGCTGAGGCTTTTCTCAAGGCTGGTTCTTATCGGAACCACAGCTTCTTCCAAGATGAAATAATTGCAGTGTTGTTTGCTATAACCTACATGTACATGTAACTTCCTCTTTATAAGAAACTAACCTTTCGAATTAGGCCATGTAAAAAAGAAAAGTTGTTTAGCGTCTTCCCTTTTTAATTTCTGAAAATCAGGAGGGCGTTTCCTCCCACCCCCTCTCCCAACAGCCCAAAAAGGTACACCATCAACGGCACTACAATGCTGCAGTGGTTGTAGCTAACATTTTTTACTGCACCAGAACATTTGTTAAAAGACCAGATTAAAAATGAGAGAAAAAAATGTAGTTTCACAATTAAACTGTTTTTATTTGAACAAGCACTAAGAGAAGATTTGTCTTGTTTGTCTTATGGTAAAACTTTCATAACCTCAACAGAATTGAAAGAAACTTGTCCGACTCAAAGTCAACATTTGGACATGTATAGTTTCTTTTAATTAAAGATGAGGTGAGGTATTATTAGTCAAAATTACAAGACCGCCGGATTTTTCTGGTCCTAAGTTTACTGGCTCGACCCTCATAACAATAGCCTCAGGCATACAGTCTAGTGTAAAATTCGAGCCCTTCACGGTGCTGCAAACCAACTGACAGTGCGTGATGAGCTCCGAGTCAGTACTTGTGGTCAGGTTCTATTTGGTTTTCAGATCACTGCAACAACTGCAGGCGATGAAACTGACATGTAGTTATGTGCTAGACAGTTAGATGTTGCAGTGCTAAGTATTTTTGAGTTTCTACGGTAATTGTTGAAAGTTTTTCTGAATTTGTTTGGGCGGAGATGTATGCATTTCACATGGCCTTAAAGGCAAAGTATACCTTTGGTTTTTTGAACCGTACGTTTGCCTTAATGCTATATAATTGTAGGTATATACCATAAAACTAACCTGTGTAAATTTCATTTCAAAAGGTGGCAGCGTTTTTGAGATATCACCAAAAATCTGGAGCGGTTGTGTTCACGCAGAAGAAGTATCCGTCATTGGAATACACATTCTGAGAAACGTTACGGCCATAACGCTTCTCAGATTCAAATTTTTGGGTGATAAAAAGTGATATATTTCTCCATAACTGCAGTACTTCGAAGTGAAACGTTTCTCAAAATGCATTATACTATCCAAAGCTGCTGTACTTCTTACCAAGTAAGTTTTTATTGCCAAAAATTTTCAGAGTCATTACCAAACGTATGCAATGCCTTTAAGTAAACTTTACCAGTGTACATGAAGTCCAGAAGCAGTTTAAAGATGTGGCCCTCAATTCCGAGGATGTCGACAGCATCTTGGTGAACTTCTCGCATCCCACCGGAAAACATCCCCTGGAAGTACGGACTACACACAGACAGGACAGCACGGTGGCAGCAGAAGCTGGACTTCCCCACACGCAGCTCCACATCGCAGAATCGGCTTTCAGTGCGGAGGCGGTCGAGTCCATCCAGAAGATTCTGGGCGTGGTTTCTGTCGCAATATCTCTCGTCGTCTTCACTGATGGAGGTTGCCATGATGCAGGAAAACCACTAGGTCACGAAGAAAAAACATAAGTTAAATCAGCATGGACGCTGCTAGCTAACATATTCACAAGATCAAAACAACACTGAAATAAAAATTGATGACAACACTCAAATGTACTGCAATTTACTACAATTTATTTTCTGTTTATCATTTTTAAATCTTGAATACCCTAACCAACATTTGTTTACAAACCCATTTCCCCCCCCCCCCCAGTTTATTATGTTAAAGGGGCTGTGTTGTGTTGATTAGCCTATAGCAATAAAAGGAATAACCAAGTTATTATGCGCATGCGCACCGGCGGTCACATCACAGCTTGACAAAGATGCCACCCTTTGAGATTTTACCGCAAGCGCGCGAGTGCCGTATCTGGGTGAGAGTTTACCTTTCCACGCACAGGCCACAGCCACAGGCAAGCGGGGAGAAAAAACATACCTTGGGGGGATATCATATTTAAATCATGTATCGAAACATTTTTTTTCTATCTCAGTGACATGGGGGGGGGCAAGAAGGGAGGCAAGGGTTCTGAGCGGGGGGGGGGGGGGGGGAGGCTCAGGTCCCCCTCCCCCCTCTGATTACAGCCAATGGCTAGAACTAGAACTTGGTAGAACTAAGCAGATAAAACAATACTCCTGACTGACCTGAGTCATATGGACATGTATGATGACTATCTCTGTAAGTGTCAGTGACACTGAACAAGGAGGTAGAAAATACACTGACAGTGTCATAACATTAACAACGTTTCAACAGACTGATTGTGCGACCCGCGTCATGTGGCCTATTGTGGGTATTAAATGTAAGCAAACACGACGTCCTCCATTGGAAAGTGCGGTACGGTACATGATGATTGTTGCATTTGTTTATTCGATTGAGGCTTTTCTTTCTCGAAATCTGTGAAAAATATTCCTGAGTTTGTACCAGAGACCTTTGAGTGTCTGAACAAAGCCAGTAAGGACAGTTCAGCAAGTCTTCAAAATTGTACAAGTTACGTATAAATGTGCATGATGTATACTACTAGTGCATGACAGAACGTTTGGGTCAGACGACCGCGATCACAAACTTTTAAACAGAAGAATTTCAAAGTTTTGAAGATAAATCATCCAAAGAAATTGCTTTCCAAAACTGTGTGATTCCTTCGCCTATTTGAAATTTTGCAGTGTTTTGCGCTGTCAACACAGGATACCAGCTGTGTAGTGTGCTCGGCCAATCATGACCAATGGAACTTTGTGGGGTTCCTTGGCTGGTATCCTGCGTTGACTGGGCAAAACAATATGCAAGTCCGGGCATCAGCGAACATGCCATCCCCGCAACGTTAATGCGACTTTTTAGTAAGGAAACAGTCGTGACATTAGTAATAAAAATGGCGGTTGTAACGACAGGGTTATCAGAGGCCCTAAAATCATCGACTTGGAGGACAGAAAATGATCGTGAGTACAATTAAATGCATTTTATTTCATCTTTAAATTATACTTGGAGAAGCCAAATAGGCAATTTTCAAGCAATTCTGTTGAGTCTGAGGCATTTTTTTTAACAGAGGTGTTTTAAATCCACATGACCGTTGCAGTTACTAAATATATATCAAGCTTGGGCGCTAGTACGACAGATAATGTCAAAATCTTAAAAAGGAGTACAGCGCCCCAGTTACTGGGTCTACACCATTGATCTCCATTATACTGACTGGATAGGACATCGCGCTATGCTGTGTGCATAAACACGCGGCCAAACAATGGCGGCGCGATTCCATGAAACGGGTGAACTTGCACTGTGTTCAGTCTATATGAGTTTAAAATACCTTTACGATGTATTGAGAAAATTATTGAGATTATTAGTATTGGAATGAAGAGAAAACATGACGATTGATAGTTATGTCAGTCATTATTGGCCTATGCCTACTCCACTATAATTTGTAATAAAACGCCCTTCTATTTTATTCTGAAGTTGCCCAATCGAATGAACTAGGCCTAGGGGCTTATATTTTATGACGACTCATTTCTAAACCAAATACTCAGACAAGAAACTGTATTGAGATTCAGATGAATGTTTTTTTAATTCATTCAATTCATTTCAAAATTTGGCAAAACAACGGTTATAGTTAAGACTAAAAACTCTCCTAAGATATTTTACAACTCGGCGGGTATGCAAAAGAAATAGAGCCACTCGCTAAAATTATGGACTTTTTATAAAAGAAGTGCATGTATACTAAACTTAGAAAGTATAATTCAATATAACAACGTTGTACTCCAGGAAAAAGAAGGGGGAAAAAAGAAATAAATAAATAAAATATGAAACCTGAGCTTTGGCTCCATTACCGGTATGTAAACGAGCAAGTTAAACTTTCTTTGGTAACTTCATATCATTACAGGACAATTCCGGCAGCATTTCCAGAAAACTTTATTATTGTTTTGCCAGAAATAACAAAATTAAAAATACGAATACAAATCATGCCGTATCTTAACAAACTCACAGAAAATATCCGTATAAGGACCGGAATAAAACAAAATTCTGAAAATCAATGTTGCTCCAAAGTAATTTCCAAGTAATAATAACATAACACTATAACGTTTTGTTCAACAAAATATAATCGCAGTTATTCAATTAATTATAAAATTAATTTACACATCACTCTTAAAACTAAAGTGTTGAGCCTAACATTTAAAAGAGTTCGAGGAGTGGCAAATCTTATAACGAATTGGATTTAACAAGTAAAAGTGTTGAACTAACGAGTGATATTAACATTAATAAAGATGGACTTATTCAACTTTGTGTTTATTCAACACTTTCTTTGAGTTGAATTTATTTTTATCAAGTGATTTCACGCCTCGAAAGTTTTAAGAGTGTCCACACGATAGAACTGCGTACTGGGAGAGCTGGAGCATGCGGTGGTACTACTTTTCTCTGGTCACACGGTTTTTAATGCCATTCCCGGCCCCATTCCAAAATAAAGCACACATGAATGATAATACATGGATTTTAAAGGCCGACAATACAAAAGTGCAGTATCAGATTCACAGACTTAACATTGTATTCTAATAAAAATGTAATCACAAATGTACAATTAATTTACATATGCTATTGAAATGTGCATTTATTGCCCAGTGATCACAATTAATGAGTCTATACACTGTTAGAACGTTGGGCAAAAAAATGCCCAACTTATTGCCCAACGTTGGTTCAACAGTCAACATGTATATATAGTAAGTGGTTGAGAAGAGCGTTCGGAACAGAGATTCAATTTCTCTTGTCCGGAAAGAAATAAGGAAAGCATAAGAAGACTTCCTATAGTGCAGGCGAAATGTGTTGAAATCCAGCACGGAATTGAGAACAACGAATGTTAAGTAGCACATAAAGTAATTAACAAAGAATGGAATGATCAGAAAAGATGGATGGGGTACACCAAAGAGCTTTACAATTACCCCCATTACATCTGAACGCAGTCTTACTCCCCAACCTCGACCAAGGAGGAACGGGTGTGAATGAAGATGATAACAAAAGCACCAATAATGGAGGAGACATCACCAATAAGATCTGCAACTCAGTTTGGAGGAGTGGAGAGAGTGGCCATGTCAATTTCACTGAAATCAAAAAAGGAAACCTCCCCAAATGTAACAACTACAGGACCACAAGCCTCATCAGTTATTCAAATTCTTAATCCTGTCCGTATAATTATTTCATGTTAAAAAAGTTAAAATATAAATTTTTTGTGAATGTTAATTGAGTGTGAGGAGAGATTTTAACTAGAAAATTGTAGAAGCTGTAGAAGTTGTAGGATGGCTTATTTGTGGATCACGTATAGGATTTATATGGTCATGTGTCAATTCATTGATTTTTGAACAGGATATTTTTGGTGAGTTTGTGCCTTACTCGATCCCCTTTGATAGCTTCCGTGTATTTCTTTGCCGCAAAGAACCTCCTGATCTTCAGGTACTCCTGTACCACCTTTCGGATCAGGGACAGCCAGTGGTTGTCTAATTCTTCACTGTCAAACATGTGTTCTAACAAATCGGGAAAGACATCCTGTCTGCAAATGAACCTTTCCATTATGGCAGTTTCCAGCCTCAGCCCCCAGTTGACTTTATGTGTTTTTAGGTCGGATAAGTTGACTGAAGATCTGAGCATTCTTTCACATACGGTAACTACCTTTCTTAAACTCTCTGACGGACAGATTAACCTACCTCTAGATTTGATGCTCAGTAGTGTTGTGTAGAGTGTTTCTTCCTCATCACGAGCAACCAATGCGCACTTGCAAGTGTCGCAAAGTAGCTTCGCTAACAGCTTCCGTGCAACGAAACCTGAAATATAGGTGACAACATTTTCAATGAACAGAGAAAGATCTCCACCATCGATGGCATATGAATGGTCATCTAAATGAAAGGTGATGCCTATGGAGGAGTTAGCATCAGATGAAGTAGATTCGCCATCTGCTCGTCTTGTTTGGTTGACATCGAGGAGATCGGTGGCGTCAAGAGACGTTACACTCCCACATGTGCTTGGAACAACATCACAACGGGAAAGTAGCTTTCGATATGTCGCTCTAAACTGCCTGCACGTCGGGTTGTTATTATGGCCTCCGGCCGCCCTAATGGCACCAAAATATAACTCCAGGTGATCTTGGGAGAACTTGTACGTTAGTAAAAATGAGCAGGGGATTTCCTCCACCATCACCAAACTACGGGCCAGCCAGTCGATGCTCTCAATGTCAACCAGAAAACCAACAATGCCCATTTTTCTTCTGGATGGAAAGAGAGGGGCAGACTTCAGATCTTGCAGAGACTTCAACTCTCCCCTTGCCTTGGTCAGGAATCCCATTGTCTGCAATAGGTTTCGCTTACTGATAGGACCTTTGTAGCCCTTACCTCGGCAGTTCCGGGAATTCAGGATGTCGAACAATCTGTCAATTGTACGGATAAATTGCACTGTAGCCTCGCACCCTTGAAATTCCAATTCGCCTATTTGCCGCGCAAACTCCAGGGCGTCAGCCACCGATGAGCTCAAGATCTGTACTGCCAGATTTACCTTCATCTTTTCACTCTGATATTTAACGTGCCGTTCACTGATCTTATTCCCTGCATACAACTTTTCTTCCTTCTGTAATTCCATCAGTCGCTCAATGTAAACCTAATCGACTATACCAACGCCAGGAAGTTTAAAACACCTGTATGTTCTCATCATGTTACGCACCAACTTCACCATGTGGCAAGCATCAAATATAAAGGCAACGCGGACACTAGGGTCCGAAGGATGGGGAAATGTTGCCTCCATATTCTGCACATCAAGGTTGACGCCTAGCTGAATCGCCATCTGCTGATTATAGCTTGTTCCGTCTGCCGTTAATGAGACAGCACGAACACCTGGATCGTGGAGCTTCTCAAGGCACATGGATATGAGACTTGCCTGTGTGTTGCCTGTAATGCCATTAGTGCAAAAGTACCCCAGAGGTGCTTTCCACCTACCAAAAATACCAACAGCCATTATTACTATTATTTCTGTAGCTTCTGGTGCAGTATCATCGTCGGCTTGTCCCATACCTAAGTCAACAAAGCCAACCATTCTCTGAGACGACTGATCCCACTCAATGAACTTCCTGATGCTCATACCGTCTATAATTATGCTACAAAATTTGTACTTAGTGTCGCCTTCCCGAACCTTTGTTGCTAAGGTATCAAACACTTGCTGGGAAAATCCAGGCTTCCCGTCAATTCCAGAAAACCATCTGTAGTGAAGCGAAAACAAAGAGAGTATACATGGTAAAACAAACTGCAAGAGTCGAGCTATCAATCGAAAGTTTGGTTTTGTGCTTGTATAAGAAAAACAACAAATAATCTGACCGAAATTCTTTACCTTCTCAAACTTCTCGAGTGAGGAAGACTGTAATGCTTGCAGACGAACTCGTACCCCTTTGGAGAATAAATGTATAGCGTGGTAGCAAACTCTCGCACGTCGTCGGAGAATTTTTTTCGCCGTGCATCAGATTTCCCACACATGTCTAGCTGGAGTTCTGTTAAAAAAAGTCAATACAAATGAATATTTTTCAAATTTACGTTTCAATTTTCTTTGAATGATTGGATGTCTTAAAATGCCATTACAAATCATTGATTAAAATAATAAGTTTTGCTGCTATTTAAACAGTTTATCAGTTTCACATGAACGCACTTGAATATGTGTCTGTCAGTATCCGCTTCTGGTCTTTGCTGATGAACTTCATTTCCACCAACTCCTCGGTCAAACTTTGGATGGATTTCTCTCTTCTCTTAAGACGTTTTTTCGTGGCTGTTTTTTCAACTTGCTGTTCAAGTCTTTGATTTCTTTCACCAAATCCATCGTCTTTGAATAGCCGTGTTCCTTTATTTAGGAAATGGTTTTAATTCAAAATTGTTATTCCAAAATTATCGCTAATAGGGCCTACAGAAGAGTAGTATAAGTGCAAATATCGGGGAAAAGTTCCTTTTAGAGCCAAAATAATGTGAGCACAATACCAAATGGGTCATCAAAAGTGAAATGTTTGGTAGGCCAGGTGCACGATGTAGACATAATAAATGATCCATGTGCTTATTGGGGAACCCAAGCCAGGGATAATTTTATTACTAATGTTCATAAATTATAAGTAAACAATAGCGCACTGTACTTGGCTGAAGAACCGGTACATTTGTTACTTACTTGTTTGATACTCATGTTTAGCTGCTGGAGTGTATGTGGAGCTCTTGGTGGTGGGCGTCGGCTACGATGGAAGTCAATGTGCTTCTTCTTGCCGGAACCTTACGCATTTACAAATAAAGATGCCTATTAATCATGACTTTAAAAAAATGCTTAGCAAGAATACTTTTGGTGTAAAAACTTATGGCATTTCAAAAGATAAACCCAATCTGCACAATCGATATAGCCTAGGCACCAGTTACACTTTTTACCGAAACAAACCGTTGAAAGTGTCAAAATGAATACCTTGTTTGTTATTTCATTCAATGGAAATAATGTCGGCTCTGCCCCCTTCTTCAGCCGCTTCATTTTCTTGCAAGCGTAGTAGCATTTTGGTTCAAAATGATTCGAACAAAGGTAGCTACAGCTTGTCTGCCACAGGTTCTTTGTTTTTGGATCTATGCGTTTGACACGCACGAGCCATCTCTTTCTTAGGGTCTTGTCCTGGGGAAATCTGAAGAAAAAACAATAACAAATTACTAATTTCTTTTAAGAAGCCCCTTTCCGCAAAATGTGTCTCTCTTCAAAAGCTGCCTTTAATATTGAATATACTTTTTAAATTGCTTAAAAGCTATCAGTCTGTAAACAGCAGAGTTACTATAATGTTTAGAGTAAAAGGATGGATAGTGTTGAGCCATTGGACATTGGTCATCTGTATCTGTACCATTAAGCCCTATTCCGTCACCCCTATTATAATTATGATCCAACACCCCCATATTCCCGGACACCGCAAAAGAATAATTTCAACACATATTCCGACAACTCACACATTCCGCTTTATATAAAGCTTTAGTCAAATTGTATTTTCGCTATAATTTGTTTTTTTATGAAACATCGCAAACTTGTTTATCTTGCCGGACTGATAAAATTACAACCTGTTTTGATACTGAGGTCGTTCGTCTTTTTGTGCAACTGTAATCACTAATCCACGAGGTCTAAAATTTATCAAAAGGGCGGGGGTACGTTTTGCGTTTTTCACACTATCAATATGGCCTCAACGAGTCACTTTTCAATGATTGATAACGCTCGAATGATAGTTCTCATTTTAAAAATGTTGTCTGACAAGTTAGAAAAAACGACATACTAAAAGTGTCCCATAATTCTGGTGATATTTTGACACTTTAAACAGGTTAAAGAACAAAATCCATGGTCACTCCGCTATCGTCTCCACGAGCCTCATAGAGTGACATGTACAAAATCCTATTCGAAACTTTCTGCCCTTCACATTTACATGGCTACAGTTCTTTTTTGTAATCAGATCTCGCCAAAACTAGGCTCTATGTGTTCTTTCAACTCTCATCGAGCGTTGCACGGGTCCAGAAAATCCACTCCGCAAACTAAACGTTTTTAAAAAGGGATAAATTCTCACGGTAACTCAGATCCCATTCAAACAGTAATGCAACAAATATGGCGGCCGGAGCTGCAAAATTAACTGGTACGCGGAACCAGCCCATAGGACCAGCGCACAGCATACCAGCATACCAGTTAATTTTGCAACTCCGGTCGCCATATTTGTTGCAAAACTGTTTGAATGGGATCTGAGTTACGGTGAGAATTTATCCCTTTTTAACAACGTTTAGTTTGCGGAGTGGATTTTCTGGACCCGTGCAACGCTCGATGAGAGTTGAAAGAACACATAGAGCCTAGTTTTGGCGAGATCTGATTACAAAAAAGAACTGTAGCCATGTAAATGTGAAGGGCAGAAAGTTTCGAATAGGATTTTGTACATGTCACTCTATGAGGCTCGTGGAGACGATAGCGGAACGAACCTCATAGTTCTAGGAGTAGCCTACATGTACCTTTTAAAATAGTGTAGGCCTACGTTGGATATTACGTATTAAAAAACAACAATACCGGTATGTCCACTTACTTATGCCTTTTTTATGGAAAGATACTCCTTTTTCCCGACTCAGTTTGCCATCCTCCTCCGGGCAATTAATTGCTGCGCACACCTTCATTCTCCGATTTTAATTTGTTTGACCCGATTCCAATTTTTACCCCCAAAATGACACATTTAAATACGAAAAGGTGCTTTAAATTGTCCACGTTTGCAGAAATTCTGTTTGAAAGTGTACAAACGCATGTCGCGTGACGATCAGTCTCTACCATAGATATAGAATAAAATACCTAGATCGGACGTGCGTACAATACGCTGGTTCAGCCTGGGCGCTGACATTAGTCACGTGCTTGGGGCGACGTGCAACTTTTGAAATGGTGTGACGAGCATGCTTTTCGGCAACCAAACACACACATTTCGACAAATACGAGACGAACTGAACGTCTTATTATCCAGCTCGTCTTTATTTCCAGCTATTTTTTAATAACGTTTGCCGAGTATTCTAATGGTGTAAGTGAAATGGTGAGTAATTGTACAGTAGATGACGCCATGGCTGTCTGCAAAATCTTCGGAGAGAGTGTTCCGGATGTACAATGGTACCACACCGTCACGTAATGTCCAACCTAATGACTACCAATGGTAAGCAGAGCAGCCCATAATATGATTGGGTGTGTTTTTGTCATCACAACACACCCTTGATCCATCACGTCATGCAGAGAGCCTGATAAGCAGTATCGCTCGCCACCTTCGGGTCAGATCGTATGACTTCGGCAAAAGTATAACAGAAGATCTTCGAGGCCAGTGAGTACGAAGCTTAGCTTGTACGTTCAGGTTAAAATCGCAATAAAATAAAAATCAAATATAGGCCTATATAAAAATGATAAAGTACAGGCTAACCTAAACGTCAATCTCCTTTGTTTGTTAGTTTGTGTGTGTGTGTTGGGTTGTTTGGTTGTTTGTTTGTTTGTCAGTTTGTTAGAAATTGAAGCAACTGAACTCAGCTTTTTTCTTGGCCTGTCGTCACATTCTTCATTTCAGTTAGCCCATGAGCCAGGTGAAAATGTTACTAGTTGATTGTTTAATTTGTAGAAATGTATTGTAGCTGCCTACGAAATTTTTTAGTTGATTGTAAAAGGAAGTTGAAACAACTGCAAATAGTGTGTGTTTTGTTTTCTTGAAGCTAGACTGTGCGTACATTAGTTCCGCAAGCCGTGATATTGCGCAAGAGGTCTCACCATGAGTAAACCGTCGTCGTGAATGACGTCGCTCGGCAAAAATTGTTAATGGCCGAGGGCCAAATATAACAATCGTTTACACAAGTTTGACACGCAGGAAAATGTTTAGAATTTGTCCATACATAAAATATTTCATGCGTTTAACTATTGTCAAGGTAAACAGTTCTTAAAATATTGCTTTAAGGAAGGTTAAACAGGCACCTAAGTGAAAAAATACTGCAAAAAAAACCCCGTTTTTACAATAATAACATGACTGTATACCATCGTCTTTGACTGTCTTTTTCAACATAATATACGTAATATCAAAGAATTTTGGGGTGAAAAAGGAAACGTTTGTTTTTCCTGAAATAAAGCATTCTTCATAAAGGTCTACTGGTACATTGCCATTGAGCCACACATTTTTGAGAGGCTCAACAAGTCGTCGTTGGCCGACTATACGGCCAACGATCAGCTCCGGCCGCAAAACGAAGCCGACTTCCTTTCGCGGCCGGAGCCGATCGTTAACAATACGAAGTCTCTGATCGGTTATCCTTTCAAAGTTGCTCATTACTAAATGTAATGACAAAACATATGTAAAACAAAAACACAAATCTCTGCAAAATCGTTTCCTTTCACTTGATTTCAAGTTGATGGCCTTATTTTACTAATTCTTCTCAATGTTTTTACAAGTACAATGTCAGGAAAACCCGGGAACATAGACAAATTTGGTTGTAAAGTTTGACCCTTTTGTCACTGTTTTGGCTCGGATTGAACGACGTTTAGTTGTAATTTTCCATAAGGAAACTCCTTTGTGTTATCCAAAACAAAACAAACCTGACACAAAAAAACGTTTGTTAACAATTTATCTTTCATGAAAAAAAATTAAACATTAAAAAATAAAGTCGATGTTCATGGATGACAAAAGCAACCCCGTTTTTGTGTAACTCGGTCCATTTGAGGAGGAGATTGCCGACGTGACAACAATCGCAGTTTGACGAAACAAACGAGTGGCTGAAACATACGTGAGATTTGAACAACGATGCATGGTTTTCTATTTACTTGCGAATAGTGCAAGCAATGTTTGTTTATGTGTACATTTTAAGACCTATGTAAACTTAGGCTGGGACGCATTGCCCATTGCTCTTATAATCATCTGTCTTTATTATTACAGTTAATAAAGTATTTCAGCCCAATTTGTTGCCCCAAAAACATTTTTTTTATAGCGTCAAAATGGCTATTTCAAACTCTAAACAATAAATATGAATGTTGGGCCTAGCAACTTTAACGATGTTCTCTTTTTATTTCATTATTTCATCGACAAAAGGATTGTTGCATTGGACATTTTCACACATTATTTTCACCGGTCTTCGTTTTTACAGAATAAAAACTCAGATCAGCTGTGTGGTGTGCTGTATCTATCAATCTACTCAGTAACATCTTTCTTGCATAAAATAATGTGTCAATCTATCAAATTCTTATGAGACGATCGTTTAATCTGCACCCTACTAACCCTTGTCAATAACACAAAATTGACATTGTCAATTTTTTTTTAATTCTGCGCGTCGCCCCAAGCACGTGATATTTTACTGCGTCCATGGCGAACCAAAGCTTTTTCTACACAGGCAGTGGAGCGCGCGCACGCACGTCCGATCTAGTTATTAATATTATAATATCTATGGTCTCTACCCGTTTCAAATAATACGCGCGCGGTCAGTGTTTTGACGCAATGTACTATCCAGTCAGTATAATGGAGATCAATGGTCTACACTCACCACTGACTTGAACTTGAACTTGAATTGAAATTGAATGAAAAATTGAAAATTACAATTTGATTTTTCCAACTCTCTCCGTCTAGCTCCTAGCTAGGCTGTGGGTGGAACAATACCCGCCGACAACAGCCACGACACTGTCGCTGCAACATCATTTTTGTTAGACCTTCAATTCATTTGGTGTGAAATCAAACACATTTTCAGCAGGACCAAGGCCATCATTTCAGCAGCTGTTATTTTTGTACGTTTTCGTACGTTTTGTGTTTCGCTCTTAATAAACTAGTCGGCACCCGTACTACATCATGTTCAGACAACATCTGAAATGACGTCTGGGTATCATACAATAAAAACAGTGCGCAAATGGCCAGTTCAAATCAACGGAGGGCGCTAGACAAAATGCACGAACCTGGGGCAAAATGGGCGTGTCACTTCATGAAAACATCACTGTAATAATTATTATTCTCACTTTCTCGTGACTTTTTCCATGTTATGGTGTGAACTCGTATTGTTCACAGATTTGAACTTATTAAAAAAAAAAGAAAAAAAGTACACACCATATTAGTCACGTGTCCAGTTGAGCCTCAGTTTAGATGGGGTGGGGGGGGGTGGGGGGGGGGGTCAAGCTTTGACAACTGGCGTCCAAGAATGAAAACCCAACGTTCTTTTCGTTCATCCGTTTTTAAACTTTCCTTTATTTCAAAGTTTTTGTTGCATAAATCAAAAGATAAATCATTCAAAATGTCAACTGACATAATGTTAAATTTTCAATCCAATAAATAGTACAAGTTACAAATAATTATACCTGATGTAAAAATTTATATCCCTACTCCTTCAATTCACACAAAAAACCCTACATAAATCTGTTGTCATACACCTTTCCAAATCAAACTTGTTGAATACAATGTACATAAAATGATCAAAATGTAGACTTTCAACAATGAGGTACTATTAAAACCCGGGTTGCAGAAAACAACCTTAAAAAATTAACGCCTCAATTATCCTTCAAAATCAACCGATATGAGTTTATGTAGGATCCCTACTGCCTCAATCCTTCAAACTCAACTGATATGAGTTTATGTAGGATCCCTACTTCCTAAATCCATCAAAACCAACCGATATGAGTTTATGTAGGATCCCTTCTGCCTCAATCCATCAAAATCAACTGATATGAGTTTATTCAGGATCCCTTCTGCCTCAATCCTTCAAAATCAACTGATATGAGTTTATGTAGGATCCCTACTGCCTTAATCCTTCAAAATCAACTGATATGAGGTTATGTAGGATTCCTACTCCCTCAATCCTCCAAAATCAACTGATATGAGTTTATTTAGGATCCATTTTGCCTCAATCCTTCAAAATCAACTGCTATAAGTTTATTTAGGATCCATTCTGCCTCAATCCTTCAAAATCAACCGATATGAGTTTATGTAGGATCCCTACTTCCTAAATCCTTCAAAATCAACTGACATTCAGGTTGGCTCAGTGGTTTCTTTCCCCGCTTTCACCTCCTGTGGACCCAGATTGAAACCTAGAGCCCAACCTTGCTTGGATGGTGTGGGTCCCTATTTTGAGTTTATCCTCCCACTAAAACTGGCATTTCTTTTTCATCCTCTCTCCATATCTTCAGACCTCCCACTTTTGAAAATCTCTTGGTTTCATTAGCAGAAATATATAACAAAACCAATATGACTTTATGTTGGGATCCTGACTACCTCCATGCAGGTGAATGTCAAACATGCCTCCCATATCCTTAATTCCTCCATAGAAGTAAGGAAACAAATGTGTATCTGAATTGAATTGATTTTGAAGAACATGGGACGGTTAGAGTTAGAGTTTTTGTTGCTGAACAGTTCTGTGTACATTCTTATCTGTTATCCACCAAAAAGAATCTGGGTTGCTTCTTAATGTGTCTGGTGTCATCATTTGCAAACCCTCCTACTGTCTGACCATTCAATATTATCCCCATGGTTTTGAATGACTGACAAATGATGCCAGCCAGCAACATGATACCATGAGGTGAATGCATCTACACAGTACAGTTTAGTTCCCTGCACAGTTGTGCCACCGTAGACAACATTTGCATTTGAATGTTTTTTTTAAACAGTTGATCAATTCACTGTTCAATAAAATGGATAGTCGGAGGGTTTGATGCATTTTGATCTAGACAGGGTCAAAGGTTAGGATTCGTTATACAGAACTGTTCAGATAACATGTGACGAAATAGCATATTTTTAAAGATGCTATTTCATTAAATGATGTCGGTTTCCTTGGTCCATAGCAATGGAGACTTTTATGGACTCCTGGGCCCAATTTCATCCTTACAGCCCATAGAACCACACGCTCTACAGGGCGCAGTAAGCGCAGAATTCTGTGGTAAGCAGAGTCATGAAATTGGGCCCTGGTGGCAGCAGACTTACCAGGTAAATCCATTGTTTTTGAAAGTGTGCACAGCCTTAGAAATACGCCAACAATGGAAATTTACCTGGTACGTCTGCTGCCACCTAGCATTCCGAATTGCCCTCCTGTTTGGGTTTGTAAGCCCCGCCCCTTTAATTTAACTAACCCTTCGATCAATCTATTACTTTCATTCAAAAGGTTGCTCATAAATTCCATTCACATCATTCAATTCAATTATATGTTTCTGAATTAGAGTTCTATTTAAATAACCATATCTGTCCATTTATTATTTAATCTTGCACACACATACCAGCCTGCCAAAATGTAGCACCACCCTCGCCTAGTTGTATATGTCCACATCTTCATTTTGGCTGGTGGCCAAAGAAATTTAATCATTCCTCAGATTGCACTGTGCCTTGCAAGAGAAATAGTTATTGTCAGACTTCTCAAAAAATGACAATGACAATTTCAGATGCGCCAACTTCACGCCTGCAAACTTTTAGATCAACAAAACAAATCATTTATAATAACCACTGATAATAACAACATTAATGGCCTCATTTTAAGAGGTATTCCTGACTAAATGTGAAAAAAATTTGTTTTTCTTTGGTAGTAGAATAAGGTCAGCTTTTTAAATATCAAGCTTACAGACTCATTTCTGAGGTTTAATTTAATAAGATATGTGGAAATTCTCTCTCTGAGCTGTGGTGGTTCTGAAGAGAACCGATGGTGAAGCAACTCAACATTTTGATCAGCATGCCCTGATTGAATTCAGAAAAAAAGCCGCCGTTTCCTCAACTACATCGGAATGCTAACGAACTTGAATCTTTAGGTCATAAAATGGCAGTGAAAATTTAACAATCTTAAGAAGTCATTTAGAGCAGCATTAGTGAAAATGTAAAGCATACTTTCAAAATAAAATAAAATAAAGGATTGGAACTGCCTCCAGCAACTGGGCAAGCTCGGTGGTCTAGTGGTAAGACATCTGCTCTAGAATGGCAATGGTCGCGGGTTCAAATCCCATCCAAGTAATATGTCTATAGATTTTTTTTAAAGGACTCCAGAAAGTTCGAAGTATACAGTGCTTATCAGTGCATGGGTAAACACAAGTAATAAAAAATGTAAGCAACCAAAAACTTACCCTTCAAAAAGATGGATTGAACACACCCGATAATTATATAAAAAACCGATGGTTAATAGTTTTTTTAAAGGTAGTTTAAAATTGGGTGACTATGGCTAGGGCTACGGCTACTGCTGGATCACTGCATCATTGGAGTATAGGGCGTCCTTGGCAACACCCTTAGCAACAGCCATAGCTGTAGCTGTAGCTACCAATAAATCGATCCATTAAGCCCTGCCTACCTTAGAAACTGCTTTGCAACAGCACATGGCGTGACTTGCTTGCCACAATCGCAGCACTGGTTCGGTTGCGGCCACACACACATATCCGATACACACACACACGTACATGGTTTTCGTGAACGGTATGGATTAATCATTTAGTTTCGTGGCCTTTTGAGCAGTGCCTTGAGTTCAAAGAACAATGCAGACAGGAACACTGTTCAACCACTTTTACACAACTGTACAGGGACCATTGCTGTGGGATTTACCAACAGAAGAACGAACAAATTAAAACAAAAGAAAAGTAAGTACAGCTGTGTGTGCTGTTGTGTGTCAGAGCAATGGCGGCAGTTTGTTTACTTTTCTAATAGAATTTTTAACGTGTCAGACATTTGTCGGACTTTCAGTGGTATTGTCAAGGCTGTGATTGGTCAATACATTAGGAGGCGGGGCTTAATGGATCGGTCTATTCGGACACAGCCTAAGCTTGAAACCACCCATTTTTACTTCAATTACACATTGTTGAGGTTCAGTTTAATTAAGCAGCTTTCTTCAATCCTGTTCACAAGAGTGGTGTAATTCCACCGTAAGCCACACCTACTTCACACAACCTGGCTCCACTGACATGACTGATTACTAGAAGCCCATGAGATCTGCATTGAACTATGTTTTTCTTTGAATGATTTATGCAAGGTACACACAAATGTATGCCAGCTTTGGAGCCGGAAGTAGTGAAAACTTTGGGCGTGCAGCAGATACGCACGGGTGTGATGCAATGACTTACCAACATAATAACTGCCGACTGCAGAAGTGTAATGTACAATAGAGTGTAATACATTGTATTAGACTGCTTGATGCATCCTCCATCCTGTAGGAAATTCATTGCGGAAATTTATTGCATCCCATTCCTGCATATCTGCTTCACGCCCAAAGATTTTGATACTTCTGGCTCCAAAGCTGGCATATCTTTTTGTGAAATTATACCTCAAAATCACAAATCTTATCGTTTAACATGTTTAAAAGCATTTCTTGTGACAAAAACTTTCAATTCTACGAAGACCTTAGTCTCTGAAGGATGTATGTGTAAGCCAAGTCTGCTTTACTAAGCTTTTATTGCATAGATCATCAAAGAAAAACTAGCTCAGTGCATTTCCTATGGACTCCTGGTAATTTGTGGAGCTGAGTGGGCGTTGAATACAGTGAAATTGAGTCACATGTACAAAACAAGAGACCATGCAAGTCTCCTGCATATTCAATCATATGTCTTGGGCACCTTAATGTGTGAAGGGAAACATAATTGCACACTTCAACAAGTCCAATGTAGGGACACACGTTTGCGCACTTCAACAGGTCCCATGTAGGGACACGTTTGCACACTTCAACAGGTCCCATGTAGGGACACGTTTGCACACTTCAACAGGTCCCATGTAGGGACACATGTTTGCGCACTTCAACAGGTCCCATGTAGGGACACGTTTGCGCACTTCAAAAGGTCCAATGTAGGGAAACACGTTTGCGCACTTCAACAGGTCCCAGATAGGGACACGTTTGCGCACTTCAATATGTCCAATGTAGGGACAGACGTTTGCGCACTTCAACAGGTCCAATGTAGGGACAGACGTTTGCGCACTTCAACAGGTCCCAGTGATTGGAAAAACAATCAGGACTTTAACAGGTCTAGTGACGGGAAACACAATTACGCACTTCAACAGGTCCCAACATTCCAATTTGCATGAGACTTCCAGAATCTATAGTGTGTGTAAGGATCGATCCTTGTAAATAACCTTATAAATTAGATTTAAATGTATCTTTACCTAATTAACACTAATGAAGGAGCCTTCAAGTGTTGTAATTTTAATTAGTACAGATCCTTTCTCATCAAACTCTCATTATTTCAGTTAGTATTTTCATTCACCAACCACTAAAAATTGTGCCTAGAACACAAGTAAATAACAAAAAACAATCCACCACACTTTCAATGTGTATTATCAAATTCAATTTTTCATACCTACAGAAAAGTGTATATTGCAAACCATTCGTCCCTTCCTATGTTTTTATCGTGCTTACCGAGTTGTAAATTCACATTTCTAATCATGTTGGTGACTTGATTATGTTGTAAGCGAGTTGTTTTATAAACATTATTTCAGTTACTTCTGGTTCCATGACTGCTGGTTATCTGTGTGTACTTTAACCCTAATTTCCAGTTCAAAACCATTATTGCAGCCAAATTCCCTAATTCTTATTTTGATTTAACAGTTCAACCTTTTTACTTCCTTAATCCATAAAACAAAACAAAAAGAGGAAAAAAAAAGACCCAGGCCAATGAGTTTAACTTTTTGGTTGTGACTATAGCCAAAAGGTAGTCTGAGAGAGTGGGTAGCAGGTTACGGTAAATTACCAACAAGTTTATCCACTTGGTTATTGTGGTTTTAAGTCCTACAACGGGCATCTTTGTCATGTCCCTTATATTGAGTCACATATATGGCAGCTGCACATAAAATAGAACCTGACTATTTTCACATTAAGCCTCATTTTGGTTTCATTACCTTGTGAGTAGAATGCGATAAGGCCAACCCCGTCATTTTTCCAAGATGTCCTCCCCCCTGACCTTTCAGATGACCTCTGACAGGATTCACTCTTTCTTGTTTTTATTTTCGTTATCTTTGGCCTTCTTCGCCGCAGAATCCTTGGGCTTCTTACCAAACACGACTGGGCGGAGCACGCCCTCTACTGGCTCAAAGGGATCTTGCATACCGAACAGCATGGACACTTTGACGGCGGTCATGGCCATCATGCAGCAGAGTTGTAGTAAGGCTAGTGGGATGGGCAAGAAGGCATAGCGCTGCAGGACGATCAGTATGCTGATGAGGATGGAGGCCTTCATGGTGCTGTTGAAGAAGAAGTGAAACCCATGAAGAAACTGGGGTACATTGGAAGAATCAGTTGACTTTGAGTCCGAATGGAACTAATCTGGGTGATTTGCAATAACAGTGCGCCCCCCGTAGTTTACTGAGCAGAGGCCATTAAAAGAAAATTGTTTGAGACATTGAAACAGCTAACACAAATATAACTAGATATTTAGAGTTTGTCCAACCACAAACTCTATAGGTGTTCGGACTCTGGAAGTTAATTGATGAGTTGGAAATTAATGAAGATGTAAAAACTTCAGTTTGGTTTAAAAAAAAATCCAGTTGAGGTCTTTTTAGGGGTTGGGACTCAAACTATTTCATTCAAACGAGATATACAGAAAGTTTATTTGTGTTGGCGGCACATCTAATATGATAGCTCACTGGATAATTTTGTTATCTTCTTTTCAGTGTTTAGCCGGATGGCATGGTCAAAGTGGGGTCATGTTGATACAATTTTAGTTCGCTGTTCCAAAAACTTTAAGGGCGTCGTCGTTTTTAGGAAGTGATAAATGTGTTAAAACATCAATAAAAAAATTGCAATTGTTTTTTTTTTTGAAAATTGTTAAGCACATCTGATATGTGATAGCTCCCTGGATTATTTTGCTGTCTTCATTTCTGTGTTTAGCCGGATGGCATAGTCAATGTGGGGTCATGTTGATATTATTTTAGTTCGCTGTTCCAAGAACTTTAAGGGCGTCGTCGTTTTTAGGAAGTGGTAAATGTGTTAAAACATCAGAGTCAGAAAACGCAGAGTCCATTACCAACTCATACACTGAAACCATGTCCAAAGCTTGTTTTATACTGACCAAAGAACTAAAAATGATGGCTTTTTAACAATTATTGTTTCCTTCAACATCCGGTTTGAACCGCAAGACAAGGTCAAATTGGGGTCATTTCTGTGAGACATTTAAACAGTTTCCAAAGACCTTTGCACTTCAGGAGTTCTGATTTAACTAATAAACTTTGAATTATTGTAACTCAACATCTGATGACGTCATCTTGACGTCATTGTTTTATGTCCCGTCTTCATATCGAGGTTCAAGTATATGCACAGTTCCAAGGTTCAGTTTAATTTTAATCTTGAGTTATATTTTTGGAGAAGAGTTTTGAGGGATGAAACATTTAAAGTAACAATGGTCTCTTTGGGACACCGTATAACACATGGTTTTGACTTTGTTTGATATATTGAAAGTGAAATCAAATAAAACCTTTAATTATGAATATCTAAATAATAAAATAGAGCTTTATCATATGTATTTCATGGGGACCGGTTTGGGCAGCGAGGTCAACTCAGGTCGCTAAGAAATATAAAGAACCGCATACATTTATTGTAACATTTGATGACGTCATCAATGTAATAATTTCAAAGGTCATAAACTACATGTTATTTCGTACACTGAAACTATGTCCTAATTCTGTTTCATATTGACTCCACAGCTTAAATTGTGACTTTTTAAGCATTTTTTGATTCAACTTCCAGTTTGAACCGGAAGACAAGGTCAAATTGGGGTCATGTCTGTAGAGCGATTACGTAGTTTTGGATGACCTTTCTGATGATGTATGGATTGTAAAAATCCATTGTGTACTTTAAGAGTTATGATTTTTTGAAATAATAAACTTTGATTTAATGTAATTCGACACCCGATGACGTCATCATGATGTCACTCAAACGGTTTCGTGTCCTAATGAGTATCTAACTATGTGTGAAGTTTCAAGTTCATACAAGCTTAGGAAAAGTGCTTTTGTTAGCGGAAAATCTTCAGGCATAAGAAGAAGAAGAAGAAGAAGAAGGAGAAGTAAAAAAAAAAAAACGAACAAAAAAAGAGGGTCTTCGGACTTGTGTCTGAACACCCAATAAACAATCACCGGCTCACAAAAAGAACTTATGCCTTCGATACTCAACCAAGAAATTGAAGGATCTTTATCAGACAAAAAGTCAACTTTTGAATGTAATTTTTTTTAAATCAAAGATAATACACAGTGAAGTTTAATTGTTCAATTTAAAAACAACAAGACTGCCGGACTTGTCTGGTTGTGAGTCACTGGCCCCGACACTCAAATCACTGGCCTTGAGGATTCAGTCCAGTGTAAATTTTGAGCCCTGTGTTTTATGATAAGCAATTACCATGGTGGGTGACACTTGGAGGATCAACCCATATTTTAAACTCAGGACCTATGGCTTTACCTCCCATCCAAAATAGAAGACATAGGGAACTTTGGGACACTAGGTAACGGCAGACTACCTAAATTTTTGTCTTTTCCATGTACTTTTGATGTTTTAAAAAACAAAAAATTGTAAATTTAAAATGCGATTCGGTCTCTGGACCGCAATGTTTTAAATGTTTTTAAATAAACCAAACCAAACCAAAAAAAACATACCAGGTACTTTTCTATTGTTCAAGCCGTTCTGAGCATGCGCACATTTCCGAGAGCAATGGATTTTACCTGGTAAGTCTGCTTCAACCTAGCATCCGGGATCCCCAATTAAAGTCAAATTGTCTTGCTCAAGGATACAACAGCCATGACTCAGACCCGAACCAACACTTTGACATCACCAGAATTTTAGTCCCATGCACTAGACTACTCGACCACAGCGCCACCACATACTTACAAGATGGTCCTGTTAGCTCAGATAAGGTAACCGACAATGCAATGAACAATTGTGTATTTGGCATTACGATTACTTACAGGGATGGTGCCGTTAGCTGATTGGCTGAGGGGCCGGTGGATCCCCGTAGCAACCTCTCAATGTTCCTCATTTGCATACTACCAGTTCCTATCCAATAACAATATTGTATGAGTACATCAGTTTCTAGTCGTTGTGTTCAACCGTGTAGAGGAACAAAAGTGGGTGGAACGTGGTAACGCACAGGGCGTAAAGTTAAATGGGTTTTGAACTGATTAGGAAGGAGGGGGGATGGATAAGGCGGAAGTGAAGGTCATAGAAAAATTTTGATCTTTGGCACTTCCATCTCCTACCCCCTGCTCATCTTCCTCCCATACCCTAACCATACTTCTTTCTTCCCATTAACTCAGCTCCAGCATTCTTACCTTTGACTGTGCCGATAATCATCATTACCAAAAAGCCACTGGGGTAAATGAGAGCAGCTTGCGCCACACCACCAGCAATCTTTTTCATACGCAGTACTTCCTTGAGTGGGATAAAGACAAGTTGGGCCGGAAATGAAGACACGATGGTGAAGAAGATGTCTCCCGGGCAGTAGAAGATGAGGTACCTGAGGAGAAAAAAAAACGGGTCAAAGCTTCACAGAACTGCTGAGCGCACAAATTTGCTGACCACAGAAAGGTTTGGGTTTTCCGGAAAGAGTTTACCAGCCGGAATGTGTCCTGCAATTATTGCTAGTGGCTGGTTCCCTGTCTGTTTTGGTTTTGCGCAAATATACTATCTGATCACTTAAAATTCTACTGACCCGATTCACCAGAAGTCAGTCATCCACGATCAATCTTGGATGCGGCATTTTGGGAGTCAGATTCCTGTGTGGGACTGTGCAGTATGCATTTTAGTTGAACTGCGTGCGATTAGTACTTGCACCATATCTTTACATCCAATTTGATTGCTAATTGGGCAGACCATGGGGAGACAGCAGCGGCGTCACGTCAGTGCAAGGTGTCTATTGACGCCTTGCACCAACGTCACACGCGGCTACTGCTGCCACGCTCGCCATTGTTGGAGTCAATTCAGAAATGTGTAAATGCAGCATCGCCTAAAATGCGCACAACACTGTATAACACGTTGGGAAACTGACTTCCAAAATGGCATAACCAAGGTTATTGTGGTGATGACGTCCAGGTGAATTGGGTCAATATTTCTTGGTCTCTGTTTAAATGTGCATGTAGATCTCAGGTAGAATTTTATCTCCCACAGAAAGACTTCATCTCACAAAGCTTTTACAGGGCACTGTAAGCAGAAGAAATCTGTGGTAAGCTGTGCCATGATGTCGGGGCAAAGTTAGGCATAAGTGTAGACACAAGTTTTAGGCGGGGTGGGGCAACAAAATATTTAGGGAATGGAAACTTGAGGAAAAGGGGGAGGCTTTAGTGGGGCTGGGTTAGAGGAGAGATATATTGACGAAGAAGGGATGAGGGCTTACCAAACAGCCGTTGCAAATCCAATGTTGAAATGATTACCAAATGGAGCCAGTATCGGCTGACCAAGTAGAAAGTTGGCCATGAATGTTCCTGCAAAGCTACTTAACATGCTACAGAACCAGCATACTAGAGGGTTGGTCTGAGCTAGATGCTTAGAACCTAGGCGTGGTAGAGAGAGAGAGAGAGGGGAAAGGAATAGTCTGAGAGAAAGGAGTTTTCAAGCCTTGCACGGGGTAAAAATGAAAAGAAACAATACAGTTCCTAGTTAAAGGGTAACATCCAGTCCTACGGTAAGAAAGGGGGGTAGGAGTGAAGTTGACTGAAGTCGCTTATAATGGTAAAAAAAATAGTTCACGAAACCAAGAGCGGGGCAAGATACTACAAACCCAACCTGATTGCTATTGTTTTTCTCAAATGGTAAACTACTGCTTATCCTTGATTTTAAAAGACTGGCTGCAAGCTTTCAAAGAGTAGGACAAATGAGAAAACAAAAATTAGTTACCATCCCGAAAGTCTTGCCTCACAGCGAGAATCATCAGAATGTAGTGACTCAACTCGAAGAGTGGGTACATAGGAATGGTGTCATACAAGTCTGCATAGGATACGACAGTGTCGTAGTATGAAGAGGCCATCTTGGATATGAATGAAGATCAGCCAACAACTGGCTTGCACCTACTCTCAAAGCTAAAGGGTTGTAACAAAAATTGTGAAGTAAATTAATAACAGAAATAATACAGAGTGATGCATCAAGCCTAAGGCCAACCGCCACCATACTAGTAACTAGGCTGAGTCCGTATCATTAACCATGGTAACTAGGCTGTGGCGGCTGCAGCTACGGCTACGGCTGTAGCTAAGGGCATGTTAAGGATGATCTCCCAGGCCTTGACCTTAACCGAGGCCACCAAGACCATTGGCCTCCTCATGCCCTGTCGAGTTGGCTAGCATGCCGTTCAGAAAGATTGCACTGTCACTACCAACTTGGCCAGCATGCCTTTGTACAATTTCTCTGATTTGGCCAGCAAAGACCTGCCCCCGTTTTTCTTAAAATCGAGGCCTGTCTTCTACATTTCAACGTACATTAACGGGAAGATCAAGCTGCAGCTACAAATTCAGGAAATAGTCGTAGTCTCTACCTCAACAATTCTGGCTTATTTAGGGCTGCAACAGTGACAGTAATCACAGCCATCGACATTGAGAATAAAACTGTTGGCCTCATTCATGGTTGATCAGAGGCTGAACTGTTCATAACCACCGTCAGAAGCTTAAATCCTCCACTACTAGCTGTGATAAGCGTAGCTCTTGGTCATCCCCCCTTAGCCCTAAGAGCTACATGTACAACTGCAAACAATGTTTTACAATTTAGCAAGTTTTATTGTACATGTACCCATGTGGGTACATGTATATTTAAAAATTGTGAAGAATAAAAAGGTCAATAAAATTTGTCAAATTTTAGGGTAAGGTTCGTCGGCAGGATCGAGGGTTACGATAACATTGCAACTTACTCTCTGTATGCATATTGTATAGTTGCAGGCCTGGTACTGCACAGAAGCAACAAAGACAATAGACCGATCCATTAAGCCCCTCCCCCTAATCCTTTTGACCAATAACAGCAATGGCTACATTACCACTGTACATGTGGACGGCACAAGGTGCATCTCTTCTATGCCACACTGCATGACATGAACGTGCCCTTATATATTCCACATGTTTGCATTTTCCAATAGGATTTTATTGTGTCTGACTTTTGTCGGACTTTTGGTGGCATAGCCAAGGCTGTGACTGATCAACACGTAAGGGGGTGAGGCTTAATGGATCGGTCTACTGACTCCATTCCCCCTGCCTGCCCTGAAGCCTTTCAGCAGACATTTTCTGCTTTAAAGCCATTATACACTATTGGTAAAGTGTCTGGAAATACTTCCATACTTTATGAGCATCAAGAGTTATTTAATAAAATCAACTTGCGAAAGTTTCAGCTCATTTCATAGTTTCCTTTACGAGAAAACAACACAAAGTCATTCAGCGTTTTTGTATTCATTCTAACGGCCGGAGTTTTCGTCTCATGATACGAAAAATCATTTGTGGATCTTATTTCTCTAATTATTCGAAAACGATAACACATTAGACAGAAATATTTCACAGGAAGTTTTCTACCATCATCGTCTCTATACCATGTAAGTTATGTGCAAATCTGTGAACATTTTGATTTTTGGGTGTTCCCAAAAGTGAATATTAGCTTTAAAGGAGTGTTCCTTTTATTCCTTTCATAAGTCGTGCTTACCGTCAAGCGAACGGCAAGCTAACTTGGTGGCAGTTCTACTAGTTGTAGTAGTACTACATGTAGTAGGCAAACGAGTAAATCAACATTGTAAATCAGTTGTAAATACACTTTTGCTTTGCCCACATTTTTCTGCCGGCCTGTGGCCTGTCGTGGCCGAGCGGTCTAGTGCACCGGACTCAAGCTCTGGTGTTTCTGATCAGCAGAGTGTGGGTTCGAGTCCCCGTCTTGACACTTGTGTCCTTAAGCAAGGCACCATTATTGCTTCGTCCTTCGGATGGGACATAAAGCCGTAGGTCCCTTGTGTTGTGTAATGCACGTAAAAGAACCTAGTGACACTTATGGCTAAAAGAGAAGGGGTTTGCCCCGGTGTTCCTGGCAGTGGCTGCTGAATGCGCCACAGCACCTTGTAAACCCTTATAAGGTGCATACATAAATGGGTCTCATAATTCAAAAACTTTAAAAACCTGTCGTACAAAATGACAATAAGCGTCTTGAGTACCTAATTGCTGGTAGTGGTAGACACGTGCACTATATAAGACTCCACTATTATTATTATTATTATTATTGAAACTCTAACCCGGTTGCTGCATGCGCATGAGCCCTGACCGACCGTCCATCACGTCACAATCGGCGCTGTTATTAGGCCTACAGTGTGATGTGACGGCCAGCACACACTTGTGCAGTAACTGGGTTAGAGTACATGTTATTCCATGGCCTGCTATGATCATGATGACAGTACAGTTTCCCTTTTTTAGGCAGAGAAAAATTGCTTACCAGTAAGCCATGTACATGTAAGCAGTTTTATGAGCTTGAGACCAGCTGGGGCTAATTGCATAGAGCTGCTTAGTTAATGACGGTCATTAGCAAATATTTCTGCTTTATACTCAGGAAAATTTGCATAGCCATTGCTGTATTTCACAGGTTTAATACCAAAAAAGTATTATTTAGGTAGCCAGCTTGCGAGTTCATCATGGACTTGCATTGTTTCGTCATTCATTTGCTTACAAAAGAGCTGTAAGTGTAAGATTACCATACCCTGTTTCCGATGCTTAAAAAAGATTTGGTGAGCAGCTCACTCACAGCTAGTCCTGGCACAGCTAAGCTAGTCCCACCAGTCGTACCAACCATGCCAACTAGCACAACTACAACTTACAACTAGAGGCCTTTTTAAAGGATTTTGGACGTGCACCCCATGTCAAAAATCTTCTGAGTGGTAGTGGGGCTAAAATACCCCAAACTCACACTACATGAGCTGATGAGCATGGAACTACCTACTCCTAGAACTATGAGGTTCGTTCCGGAACCAGCCCATAGGACCAGCGCACCGCATACCAGCATACCAGTTAATTTTGCAACTCCGGTCGCCATATTTGTTGCAATACTGTTTGAATGGGATCTGAATTACGGTGAGAATTTATCACTTTTTAACAACTTTTAGTTTGCGGATTGGATTTTCTGGACCCGTGCAACACTCGATGAGAGTTGAAAGAACACATAGAGCCTAGTTTTGGCGAGATCTGATTTCAAAAAAGAACTGTAGCCATGTAAACGTGAAGGGCAGAAAGTTTCCAATAGGATTTTGTACAAAAAAAACTACATGTCACTCTGAGGTTCGTGGAGACGATAGCGGAACGAACCTCATGATAGTTCCTAGGAGTAGGAACTACCTACAACACTCACTGACCATCCCATACTGATGAGTGGAGACTGACGACACTGTCATGACTGTACCGTGTACTGACTACTGACTGTAGCAATATTATAGCAAATTTTTGTTTTTTTCAAATGTGGTCATACTATACATCAAATTAAAGGTCTTGAATGGAGAAATTCAATGGAGCAAACGCCATTGCCATAAGTGTTTTCGTTTATGAGTTACGCCCTCCCAAAGGCACCAAACTCCTGGGACACTTCTGGTCGTCAATAGTGTCAATGTGACTGCTAGTGCTAACCTAAAAACATACCTAACCCCTATCCTAGCATAGCGTATCACTCATTCTTATCAGTTTTTTTCAAGGCTGCTGCTTTTTAAAACCTCCACAATTCCCTTGCGCGATCTTGCGCAGGATCACAAACCAAGTTTTCTTTATCAAAAAGGATCAAGGATTTTACTGGTATAAGTTTAAAAGAAAACCCCCCATGCTTTGACTCCTAAATTCTTAGAAAAATGTGAAAATTGGATCAAATTTTTATCAAAAACAGGAAAAAATACATAAAAACCTTATTTTCGCACCGATTTTGACGCCGTAAAAAGCACCAAGAACACTTCAATCCTTTCTCTACCAATAGATGGCAGTATTTTCCCATTTAGAAGTCAATAGAGGGCGGTATAAATCCAAATTGGTGACCCCATGAAAACATGTAATTTGTTTCAAAATGGCCGCTCGCGAGATTGTCGCGTCGGTAACCCTGCTCTGAATATTTTTGGTTCCTGGAAAATTGAGGTTTGTTTTTCCCTTTTTTATTGTATATATTAAAAGAAGAGGGCTTTATCGACTTGGAGGAGTGATTTGAGGCTTAGATGTCATGTTGGGACGGAGAAACGTCCATTTAAAAAAACTCAATTTTGTGTGGCGCCAGAATAGGAAATGTCAATATCGCGCTACCTCTAACAAAGCTACTGACTGTATACTCTCTGTCATGTCTGTATAGTGTAACTGTTAATGTTATAGTGTCACACTGTCAGTGTCACTGTCACTTTAGTGTTAGGCAGTGTTGTAGGCTATGTAGGCCTGCATTGGTAACAAAGATCGCTTGCTGACACGGCTGTAGCTTAGTGTGGTGAAGGATTTGTGACTAGTGACTGTTGCGTTGTGCTTAGCTTAGTGGGCTAAACATATTGCACTGCCATGTATGCCCCGCCCCTTCCTTCCCTTTTCAAAATACGACTACGATCTGACGATTTGATCCCTGAGTATGCAACAAGTAAACGCAAAACTATCATAATAACATGATTAACAACAAAATTTACCAGTGCAAAACGTTTCACTGCAAGAGAATGGCTTGATGTCGAAATATCACTAAAAAAACTGGGCTAGCAGTCGCAAGAACCGTGTAACAGTCGTACCGGCACTCAGCAGGCAGGCAGTTAGAGGGGCACCAATTTCAAGCCCTAATCCTTCAATGCCCGCACCAAACATCATAAATTAAAGTTTTAGTCAAATACCGCATACGACCGTCATTCAACTCGGCAGGAGGACAGTGCAGTAGAAAATTCGTCATCACTATTTTTGAACTAATATAAATCGCGTGAACGATATCGACATTCCCGCGTATCGGTAAAAGTGTTGCTACCATTGATCTCCATTATAATGGAGATCAATGGTTGCTACCGACCAAAATGCCATGTTCTAATAGGGGAAACCATGGACGTAGGAACCGGGGTGGGGTGGGGGGGGGGGCTAATGGCCCCTGAAAATATGGTGGGGCCGCCACCCCCCCCCTAAAAAAAAGTTCTGTAATTTGCGTTCTCCGAGTGGATATTATTTGTAGCAGTGAAGTAGTGTAAAGTTTTCATTTTTCAAAATTTAATTAGTACAATAAATCTTAAAATTTACTTTTCATTTTCTTTAAACTATCTTTAGCATGAATATTTGGTCAATTGATGTACTTCACAAAAATTGCACTTCATTGGCCCTTCGAAAGGTGCTGAAATTTTAAAATATATGTTGCTCAAAAGGTGTGGCTTATTATGCACTACAGAGCATCAAGCCTTACCAAAATTTTTACAGGGCCCTTAAGCGGGCCCAGACCCCACGCCGTACAGGCTTCGAGCTTTGCGCTCGCATGCCTTCAACTCCTGGGCCACGGAGAGATTTCATTTTCCTGCCCCCCCCCCCCCCCCCCACCCCCACGGGTAGAATCATCTTCCTACGAATGCCTGGGACCAGTACAGTACTAGCAGTACTGCGGAACTACTAGAAAAAAAGGAGAGGGAAAAATGTTCTCTTGTTTTCACTTCAAAACGGGACCACGACAGTAAGTGGTCCCGTTTGTAGCCTCTGTAAACTCTTCCCCAAAACAACGATGCTCTTTCCCTTTATTTTAGCTGTTCATCTGAAAACAAACCTCCAAAATAAACCTATAGGGCTCTTGGGTTGAAAATACCGTATGCCAAAAAACCACAAACCATCTCCTCAGCAATATTATTAGCTCTCTTTTTATAGCTCCATGCTTTTTCTCTCGTGCTAAGTAAGCCATCTTGAAATTGGCGCACATATATCGCTGGATGAGGCGCCTTCGGCGCTCGATTTAGGGTGGGACGTCACAGTCTTTGTTATTTAAATTTTAGACCAGAGCACGGTTCCGGTTTGGACCGCTTTGAGTGTGAGAGCGTGCTGAGAGATTTGACTGCCCATCACTTTTAAGTTTTATCAGTTGTCCATGGTCAATTCGCGGAATAAAAACGTGCAAACATGGAGGAAGAACCATGGTATGCAGGCAAGAAATGAGAAATATAAACACGAAAGACGTGCAAGACCGCTCCTGGGAAACCGCTTGATGGCTTCGACAGGAGGCTCCTGCTACTTTCTCTCGTTTTGTACTCCACTCGCGGTGGAAGAACACCTCATTAATTAGCCATTATGCCGTCCCCCGTAAGGCCAATTTGCAAAGATGGACACCGACGGTCATTACGGACGTTATACATTTTTTGTTGGACAAAAAGTTTGGTTCCGGACAGATTCTAAAGCCTGGCGTTGCAAAGGTGAGTAAAATATTATTTCCTAATTAATTTCAAGGTTGAATGGCTTTGCTTACGGAGTGGGAAAAGTTTTTAGCTTTCAATACCTTGAACGAAAAAATCCGACAAGGAACAAGTATTGGGAGTTAATTATCATGCCGTCACCCGTTTCCGACCGACACCTATTTCCGATCACCATTTTTTTTTAAGGGGCGAGATCCACGGGAACCAGGTATAAGCCTGTGCCTACCTCTATTCTGAAATCTATAACACTTTGTGCTATCATCAGGCTTTAACATGTTGAGAATAAAGTTACCCTGTCGAAAGTGACAAAAAAAGACTCAATTTCGATGTAAATCACTAATAGATGCACTATTTCACTAATTAATTGTGTCAAAAAATATAATCCACAGTCAATAATTCCAAAAAGAAGTTTCGTCTTGTACTCAAGTTTCATTCTAGAAAGATTGATAACGTGCATGCTGTTTTTAAGTATGATTGTTGTATGGCATGCCAATGTTGCAAAGAACAAAACCAAAAACAAAACAAAACAATTTTTTTTGTGTTTTTTCACCATTTATCATATTGACAAAACAATAGAAGTAAAAACAGTTATATTTAATATAAAAATAAATGAATTTTACCCTTTTAAATAGGATAAAGAATACAAAAATAAAGAGAAAAAAAGATAACATAGGCTATTTGTAACATATAGGCTACTTAAAAAGAACTTTACAGTTTATTAACTAAATAAATACGTCTCACTAACTACCAGTGACCGTGTGGACAATACTTTTACTTTTGGTACATGTTGCATGTCATATACCTGTGTCCTAAAGTTGATACAAACTGCCACTCAATGAACTGATCGGAAACAGGTGACGCTGCCTGTACACCTCAAATACAGCACCCCTGTAAATGGTGGACGAACTTTCGGAACGTAAAACTGCACCTTCCCAGGATTTCAACAGATTATGAACTAAAAATGTATTTTTAATACGTGGGTCAGATGGTTTTGAATTTTTTCATTTAGTTTCTATTTTCGAACAATTTTCCTGTTGTCCGATCGGAGACCGGTCGCAGCACGATACATAACGTAGCCTACATCACATGTTGTCAGACATTTTAACTTAAATCCAATAAATAAGTGTCTAAAAACTTCCGAAATCTTTTATCGTGCACAAACAAACCAGCGAATGTGAGCAGACGATATTTTCTTAACACTTTTCACAACACTTCAGCCTCGTTCAAAAAATTGCTTTTTAAGTGTTTTTATTAAAATTCCATTTTATTTCCTTATTAACATTTTCTCTTTAAATTATTATGATTTTACCTCATACATACATTTTTCGTATGTTTGTGAAAGTAACCATTTCTAAGAAATGTTTATTATTAAAAAAAAAATAAAGTTATGCAAAATAATTATTTAAAGGGTAACAAATTCTCAAGTTTTGTTATTCATGTTCAGGGGCCATTCACACTCCAACTTGTGTTAAACAGCCCCAGATCAGCCGTTTAAAGTCATTTAGAAATGGTATGTGAGCACTTCTTAGCCAATAGGATTGTCTAAACTGTCTGGGGTATTTATGAATATTAATTTGCAAGTTCAGGCAGTTCAGCTATGGCTATTCATTAGATCTGTACATGCTACATTACGTTGAGCGTATCGTACATTGTAATAATAGTGTATGTACAATGTACAACATACAGTCGGTGTGTACAAGTCATTTTATCTAACAGTCCCCGACGTCAAAAATCGTGGTTTTTTTGTTTTTTTCCGTTTTTTTCTGTTTCCTTTTTTTTCATTTAGAACCCGATGTCAAAAATTGGATGGCTTTTTTTATTATTAGTATTATTATTATTATTTTTTTTTTGTTGCTCAAAGTTACCATGTAACCTTCTTGTCCTTGCTCTATGCTTAATTCATTCGCATATTATTAAATATTATTTTATATCCAAGCGCGGGCAATACATTCAAACTTGGGAATCGAGGAGTCTGAAAATTATCGCAAGCGCCCCCTGGCGACGACGCGAGAATGAGTACAGCGATAAGATTTGTCACGGTCGAACTCGTCAGCCGTCGCAGTACTTTACGGTGTTGTCTCTAGCAACAATATTACTGTTTGCTTATTTCATCCATTCATACGAACAGTTTCCCGAATCCATACAGTCGCCCCCAAAATGGCATAAAGCTATAGGCTATCGGTCTACGTGTGCAAGTTTTATGAGAAATGTCAATATTACACTTTTCCCCGTAATAGCTCGTTATATTTGCACATAGCACTGAGGGAAGAGTCTTCTTTGTTGTACACTACATATCCTCACTAAAGGTACAAAAACATCAAAGAAAGACACTAGTTCTCTTCCCCTGAAAATTAAAGGGCATGGTGCTTCTTTCTTGTCTATTGTGGCTTAAAAATGAACACACAGTGGCCAGTTAGCACACTTATTGCTTGAAGTAAAAATGTTGGCACAATTATAAATCTCATAGACTTTATATCGCAAATTATCGATGTCAAATTTTAAGGTTCATAATGAAGTAAACTTTCACGACTATTACATAAAGTCGCCAAGAATTACTTCCAGCATAGGAGAAAAACAACACAGTATTAACCCAAATTACTCCATTTATTAATAAAACCATGAGAGTGTTTCTGTAATTTGAGAATTCAGTCAAGATAAATCTATTTAAAAAACGCCGAAGATTGTTTGTTTTAACAACCTCAATGAATTATTTTAAAGTAGCTTACTAAAGATCTAGGAATACCTTCAGATTAAAAAAGACACATTTTGATGTCGAATTTCCCAGACACGCGTGCCCCAAATCAAACAAAAGGGAGGTAAACTTTGGCTCGACTTCATCCACAGCCACTCAGATTAAATTAGCGAAGATTTTATCAGAACACTTCATTGTTTTTGTTGCTGCTAAATCCAAGATCCCCCAGTGATTCGATGGATTTGTGTGTTACTGACGCAAATCCAGTTTTGTACGATTTAATATCCCCACCTTCTCAACCACCCCTTTAAGAGACGATAATCCTGCTGTAGGCAGCCCCTAAACCCCGGCGTTATTCTAAGCTAGAAGACGGACTCAGCTGGATTAAACAAATTAATTAATTCGCAGGGATTAGCTATACACAGCCTGTTCCAACCGGTAAGGGGGGGGGGGGGTATAACCGTGAGTATTTTATGGGTTATCACTATACGCACCGTCCCTACCCTGAGGTTACCGATGGGGACTAAATCGACTTTTCTCGGGGGCATAAACCGTCTATCTCATCCCAAATGCCAGCGGTTTCAATTACGATATTCGTTTAAGACTAAGCGCAAGCTCCCTTGTTTCTCGGGCCTTGGTATATTTTCGTTTTAGTTCGATAAACCCAAGTCTCGTTTTGCCACGGTAGCTTATTATTATAGAGATCCCAGCTATTGACAAGCAGTGATGACGTCAGGTCTGAACTCCTGACTCCTGTGCATGCTTGGCTTACAATCATTGTTTATCGTCGGAAGTGTTGGTTCTTCCATTTTGGGCAATATTATCTCTAAACTAGGGTGTTGTTTTTCTTTATCTCGGTTATAGCCCGAAGACAAGCTATCTGGTCTCGACCTGATCGATCCCGATCGACGAGAATGTTTCCCCTACATGCGTTCTCTAGAACAGACCTTAGTCATGCTGACGTAGTCCTTCACACAATGTAGGGCGGTTATAAATCCTTAGCCCAATTTCATGCAGCCGAGCAGCAAACATCGTTTATTTTCCTTCAAGCCTCGGTCTGGACACAGAGCTTTGAAGATAGACAAGATGGCTGCAATGTGAAAGTTTCTCATTATACAGGTGGATAAGAAGGGGGCGGGGTGAGAGGGGGACATCGACGCGAACCACCGTCATGTCGTATGATAATGAACTCTAAATCGGCGTATGCAAAATAATAACACTGCACAGCGGACAATAGAAATAAATTAAACTTACTCAAGATGTCCCATTCGAGAATAACGGATACCGTCAAACCAAATTACCCATCTTATAGTCTCTGTGTTAAATTGCCAGTGATATTTCACGTGGATCGTATTTCTAAGTCTCAGAGTTTTGGTTTAATATTAAAGCACGCGGACAACATTTGGTAAATGTCAAAGACCAGTATCCGTACTTCATGACTTAGCATTACACATGAAATAACAAACCTGTGAAAGTTTAAGCTAAATCGTTCACCCCGGGAGTCAACGGGAAAACAGAGAAAAACAACCTTGTATGTTTTCAATATTTTCAATTATCTGGTTTTGGACTCGCGAGATAAAAACGAAATGTTTTCTCCATTTCTTAGAAACTGCAGCATCTAAGCAAAATATTATAAGGGAAGTTTTTCCCACCATGACCGACGTTGTACCATGTGAGGCCTAAGGTAATGTGCAAAATTGTTCACTTTCAATCTTGCCAGAAATGTTCAATCGTCAAACAGAACATTATTTTACATTACTGGTGACTGTGATAGTAATGAAAATCCACCTATCATTTTGTAATGAGCCAGCCTTATCGAGTCCTCTGGAAAATAAAGTGTTTTGTCATGAAATGTGAATTAATATTATTCGCGAAAACATTAGGGGCGACGCACCTCCTCTTGTATTATATTGTGCTGCAGGGCCTATGTCGTTATTATTTGAAGTGAATTATACCATGTAAGTACAGTAATTTGTGCATGAAGATTGAGCTGATACGGTAGTAATAATGCCGGGCCACAATGCAAACCAGTTTGAACTACAGTGTGGGCATATACCCCGGGTAAAAATTGTAACAAATACATGATAATAAGCATGTGAACAAACCTAAATATTTATGCAGTAATTATGATTTGGTCAATCATAAAGACAAACAATTTGTGCACAATCTTTTTCCCCCCATCACACCAATAAAATCAACTGTTTGCTTTAAAAATTGCAATAAATGATCTCTTATATGAAAGGAACTCGTTCTGGATACATAATTCCTTAACAAAGGCCATGTTTTTTTTGTCAAATATTAATTTATTCACAAAACGCCCGGCGAAATCGGCGGATTTAAACACACTGAAATGGGTTAATCCAAAGATGGCCGTCGCCGAGGGAAAGAAAATGACCCCCCCCAAAAAAAAAAAAAAAAAAAATCCACGGTAAGCGAGCAAGCTGGTCGTTTTTTTTTTTTTTTTTTTTTTTCCTAACCTAATTTTTTTGCTTACCTGTGAAATACACTTACCCTGAAGCATATATTTCTGCTATAATAGTTGGCACGGAAATTTGCTTGCCGTTTTTAAGCAGCTCTATGAAATTGGACCCATATTTTAGCGGACACAATTAGCCTTTGAGTTTGCTTTCTCTCTTGAGAAATACGATGTTCCTCCTGCATGCAAAAGGTTAAACTCATTAGATGCGTATCAGCTCATGAAAGTAGAATTGATGAGTGTAAAAGTCGAGCCAGGCATGCATTTCGAGAACGAGCCGGTGGGGAAGGTTATTGGCTGGCTTTGTAGGGGAGGGGGAGGGGGGGGATGGTGAAAGAAATTTTGATTAGAACGAAGGGTACCCGAGTGTAACTGTGAGGACTGTACAACTACACTATAAAAACTCCCGGTTCCCATGGGACCTGACCAATTTCTGGGTCAGTATAACCTGGAATATGCGTCAAAATTACCCACAAGTGGCTTAAAGTGACGCAGAGTCCAAGTTAGAATCCCATTTTTAACCAGTTTCCTGTTAAGCCTGACTCAGAAATGGGTCAAGCCCCCCTGCCTGAGACCCGGAAACCGGGTCAATTCTAGCCCGGGAGTATATAGAGTGTATGATAGAGAGTGTATTTCAGTGAGTGTGACTTTGAGCATGAAAAACACCTCAGTATATGGAGTGGTACTAGTCGATACTCAGTTTATTTTTCTTTGATTTCTTTTTGGGGAGGGGCACATGAGGGGAATAACCCCACCACTGCCCCCGCCATACCCCAGTTACGTAATTGAAGTTGATTATGCCTTAATGGCTGTGTACTGTACAAGATGATCGAGGCTATCTATCTAACACGGACATGTACTTGGCTCTTGCTTGTACTCATGTCATACTCATACTCATACTCCAAGCAAAGTACACCCTCGAACCTTGACATTATTACGAGTATGGCAAAGAACTTCCCTGGTACTCATGAACATGTTCTTATGCTCGTACTCATACACATACGAAGAAATGTCTAGTACTCGTACGAGCTCGTACTCGTGGCAGAGTACTCCCCTTGTACTCATGTTCATGGTATAGTACTTGTACTCATGGCAAAGTACGCCCTCGACCTTTGACACAATTACGAGTGTGGCAAAGTACTCCCTTCGTACTCATGAACATGTACTTATGCTCATACGCATACACAAAGAAACAATGTCTCGTACACTTACTGATACTAGTATTCTTGACATGATTACGTGTATGGAAAAGTACTCCCCTCTTACTCATGAACATGTATACTTGAGCTTCTAATCGTACTCATGGCAAAGTACTCCTCATTGAAATCGTACACACAGAAACAAGGTCTCATACTCTTACTCTTGACATGTTTACCTTTATGGCCAAGTACTCCCTTTGTACTCATGACCATGTACTTGTGTTCTAGGACTCATGCACGTACTCATACTCATGGCAAAGGACTCCCCCTCGAACTTTGACTTGATTACGAGTAAAGTACCCCCTTTGTACTTATGGACATGTACTCATGTTGGTACTCAAATTCACAGACTAAGGTCTCGTATGAATACTCGTATAACTCATGGCAAAGGGCTCCCCTGAAATTTTGACACGATTGACACGAGAATGGCAAAGTACTTCCCGTACTCCCCCGTACTCGTACTCAAACTCGTGGCAGAGTACTTCCCCTTGTACTCGAACTCGTGGTATAGTACTCGAACTCCTACTCGCATGGGCTTGTTCTCGTGGCAGAGTACTTCCCCTTGTACTCATACTAATGGTATAGTACCCGAACTCGTACTGACACGAGCTCGTCCTTGTGGCAGAGTTAGTACTTCCCTTTGTACTCGTACTCATGGTATAGTACTCAGACTTGTACTCGCACGAGCTCATTCTCGTAGCAAAGTACTTCCCCTTGTACTCATACTCATGGTATAGTACCCGAACTCGTACTGACACGAGCTCGTCCTTGTGGCAGAGTTAGTACTTCCCTTTGTACTCGTACTCATGGTATAGTACTCAGACTTGTACTCGCACGAGCTCATTCTCGTAGCAAAGTACTTCCCCTTGTACTCATACTCATGGTATAGTACTCAAACTCATACTCACACAGGCTTGTTTTCGTGGCCGAGTACTTCCCCTTGTACTCGTACTCATGGTAAAGTACTCAAACTTGTACTCGCACGAGCTTGTTCTCATGGCAAAGTACTTCCCCTTGTACTCGTACTCATGGTATAGTACTCAAACTCGTACTTGCACGGGCTCGTTTTCATGGCAAAGTACTTCCCCATTTACTCATACTCATGGTATAGTACTCAAACTCGTACTCGCACGGGCTCGTTCTCGTGGCCGAGTACTTCCCCTTGTACTCGTATTTCCCCTTGTACTCGTACTCATGGTATAGTACTCAAACTCGTACTCTCACGAGCTTGTTCTTGTTGCAGAGTACTTCCCTTTGTACTAGTACTCATGGTATAGTACTCAAACTCGTACTCTCACGAGCTTGTTCTTGTTGCAGAGTACTTCCCCTTGTACTAGTACTCATGGTATAGTACTCAAACTCGTACTCTCACGAGCTTGTTCTTGTTGCAGAGTACTTCCCCTTGTACTAGTACTCATGGTATAGTACTCAAACTCGTACTCGCACGAGCTTGTTCTCATGGCAAAGTACTTCCTCTTGTACTCGTACTCATGGTATAGTATACTCAAACTCGTACTCGCACGGGCTTGTTCTCGTGGCCGAGTACTTCCCCTTGTACTCGTACTCATGGTATAGTACTCGTACTCATCAAAATGTACTCAACTGCAACTCTGGTAGACGTTATGCTGGTTAATTTACATGCAGCGAAAACCCCACATAAATTCTCTCGATTCCTTTGACCGAGTTTGATGCTACGGGCGTTAAAGTCAAGTGCATTTGCATAAGAGCCCAGAAAAGGAGTTGATTTAAATGCAGAGGGGAACCCACAAGATAGACTCTCTCGATTCTTGAGTTCGAGTTGATGATTAGGCTTAAGTCAAATACATTTGCATAGTAGTCTAGATAAAAAGTACTCAACCTACGGCCAAGAGCTACTCGACCTCGTATGCAGGCGTTCCAAAACCAATCTTAACTATAGTCTTCGATGTTAAGTTCCTTGAAAGTCCTCAGAGTTACTTGATACTTGATATGTGTGTTCAAGTGCAACTCCTCCAAGTTACTTCTTGGTACCTTCTTGGGTTAGAGAAAACTCTCACGTACTTCGCGTAGTGAAGTTGACACACACACATACACACACACTGAGCAATCAATGCTGCAGTCAGTACACGGATTTTGTTTTCTTCATCATCTATAATACAACCCCCCACGTACTCTGCTATGTCAACACCGCCTGAGAACGGTGTAAAAATCCCCAATGGATCTGGGCGGGACAAAAGAGTGTGTGAAACCCCGGGAAGGGACACACGGGAAGACGAAGCAAGCGTGCTCTTCGATCTGTCTACACAATGACACCTTATGTCGCCTGAGTATGTGCGAACATGACGAGGCTCTTTCTTGATCACCTGAGCCTCAAACAACCTCTCGTGTGAAAAAAAGCTCATGTTGATTTACGACTAGAACACATTATCTGATCTTATAAGGTATGGGTCCTTGGCCTACGGTATAACATTCACGACATAAAGCTGTTTCTCGACTCTTACAGCCTCCCCCTCACTCAGTCTCTCTTTCTTCTAGTGATTTATCTTCTGGATGCGATCCCAGAGAGGATGGTGTTGTCATGGTTACGGTGCTTGAAGTAAAGTACTTTACGCGCTGGTTGTTGGTGCTTCAATGCACGTGCATTAGTGTGGGGACGAGCAGAACCTTGTCATTATACTTCAAAGGTTTGGGTAGAAGGCATTATCTGTTTGATTACGGGCAGTCAGGCTAGATGCCGTCTGAACCCTTGGGATTCTCATTCAGTACAATAGACTTTTATCAGAGTGCGGCCATCTTGTTCTTCACCTAATCAAAACAACATTGCCAAATCGAGGCTGGAAGGGAAAATTCTCTGATACTTTTGTAATTGAATTTTTGGTTGAACAAAGAAAAATGGACTTATCCCCATAGAACGGGATTTAAACCTGCGACCTCCGGAAAACGTGCCGGCGCTATACCAACTGAGCTTTCTAGCCCAATGATGGCGGTCTCCCTGATTTGTCAATAACTTTGTTCGGGGTGCCAGTCCGAAGCCAGACAACCTGAAGCATAAGGGATCCCACCCAAGTTTACGATACAATCTGGGAAGCGGCAGGACAGGGATCACCCTTAGGGGATGCAACATTTTAATTCAAATATCAAGTAACAAACCAAGGGAAACTGACTGAGTCAATTTAATTCAACTTTTGGGTGAACAAAGAAAAATTGAATAGAACGGGATTTGAACTTGCGACCGCCGGATTAACGTGCCGGCACTCTACCAAATGAGCTATCCAGCCCCCCCCCCCCCCCCCCATTTGTAATTGTTGAACATAGTAGTCGTGCTTGCTTTGATGTGCATGTAACGTGGCGAAGATGACGTTCGTATCAGGAAAGTTTCACAATATTTAGAGACGCAGTGCAGGATTGAAAACCATAACAAAATTGCTAAGTTTAAACCTAGATAATCACTGATTAAAACGCTGTTTTTTTTACTAGTCTCCAATCCCCAAGATAAATATTTCCATTTGGAACAACTGCAAAAGTTCAGAAAATAGCACTATTTCGAAAACCCTCCCCACACCCATCCACCCCCCCTAATTTCGCTCATTTGGATTGACGAATTCGATATTTGCACAAGTTGTGTGTTTTTGGGTGTTATGTAAGATAGGGCAGAATCTGAACATCCAAAAAGTCGTAAAAGATTATGCAACATTATTTGCAAAAAAAAAGGAGAAAAAAAATGTTATTGTTTTCTAATGGACTGGAAAGAAATCAAGTGGAAAACAATGATTATAAACCTACAAGATTTAAGTCAAGAAACAAACAACAGAGAATACAAAAACATTCTGAAGTTTCCATGTACTAGCTCGTACGTCACAAGATGAAGAAAATGCATGGCTTTGAAACACCTCCCCCTTTGCAAAAAAAAAAAAAAAAAAATACATCATCAGATATGAGTTGTTTGTATTACTTCAAAGTCTACGGAGCCCGTAAAGGGACAAATTATTTCGATGGAAATAAATTATTAAACAAAACGTGTTCCTTTATGGGTCCCGTACTCCGTAAAAGTCAGTTTAACCATTTTATTTTTTGTTCTTCATAGAACGACCGTTATGTCAATTCAATCATCGTGAGCCCTTCTAGCCCGTGTGGGTACTTTCAGCAGGTGTAAAGGATTCTGATTCGCACTTATTAGGAAGGCATTTACTACATCCGAGATAATTGTCTGAATTTGTCTTCACGCCATTCACACTAGGATTTTATCTCCTCTATAGCCTTGACAATTTGACTTTCATCCCCTCAAATATCTCCCTTAAAAGGAGGTTAAAAGAACCACATAATTCATCTCTCCATCTCTCCGTGAAAATTTGTTCCCGGGTGATAGGCTAGTTTTAGTCGCCACGAAGCCTGGGGATGAGGGGAACGGGTCAAGGCCTACTTTTGCACTTCGGGGGAAGTGCTGTATTTTTCCCTCAAACCACTTCGTCTGTTCCATCGATCGCTTCCGCCACGGGTAGTTTTTCCCCTCTTTTTTTTTACGAACGGCAAAATTAATGACTTTACCTACTCAAACGGCCGTTGATTATTCCACCCACGATAAACGGTTAAGGTCGTGCAAATGTTGTCGTGAGGTAGGAACAACAAGCGAGTCAAAAGCCTGTGGGTGTAGTAAATGGACTTGGTTTCCCGACCTTGCATTATACATCCAGACTCCAATTACAGCACGACAAAAGACATGACAGCACTGTGGCCGTGATGTTCTTTACTTTGCTCCGCTCATGTCTTAATTGCTGTAGTTATACATTCGTATGTTGTGTCACGGCCACATTTTTCTTGGCATTGTTATACATCTCTGTAATGGACCGTGATAATATGGTACAGCGAGAAATTAGAATGAAAATGTACATAAATGTGCCGTAATTCGCTAGAGTTAAGCCAGTGGCTCTCCGTCAATTCAACTACAATTTAAAGCAGTCCCAATTGCACCGTTACTCCATTTTGAACAATATGTGCGTGCATTTGTCGAGGTTCCGGACAATTGCATGTGACAGTGTCATGGTGAGCATAAAATATATACTTATTTTATTTGTTGATTTTTGTTTAACTGGACAACCTCCCCAGTTAAACACACCAAGTTCTTTATGGACCGTGTGTTAAACATTAATGATATTTTAAAGTTGCATTGCCCGATTTCGCCAGAAAATTTGTTGTAAGACTTTTTGTCTCTGAACATGAACGAATTTTGACATATATGACGCGGTTTAAAAAAAAGACAACTTATAAAAACTTTAACATTTGCCAAAGACAATTCACAAATACATGATACGTGCAACAATGTTTTTACATGGCATATGGAAGTGATTTTAATGAATGAAGTGAATTCATTTTTAGTTGTTTAACAAACTACCAGGTATCATTTGTTCGTACGATAACTTAAATGGAAGCTTATAACTTTCTCGAATCTATAAAAAGTAGCTATTTAAAATTTGAATCTACATTGTGAGTCAGATCAGCCAAAAAAATAAATCGGACCTAAGCATCTTTAAGATAATATCAAATATCAATATGAGTAACAGCAAATTGTTACAAAAATATTGAAAACAGTTGAAATTATGAGATGTAATTACTAAAACAAAAGACCTTTAGAATACGAACAAGTGAAAGACAAAGCGGCAACATGAGTGCATACCGATGATGCGCAATAATAATGCGCAACAATAATGTTCTCCAAACAACTCTTGCCACCGATCGTTTTCTTTGTTTTTTTTTTCTTCCCGCGAAAACAACTGAAGCGTAAAGTGGATTACATGTTCATTAGCACATCCAACCGTGTCACTTACACCTTTGGATATGAAGCTCTTGACACGTCAAGGTATAACTACTCAAAACACTGTCTGGAAGACGAGCAATGGCTGAGCGGGAATATTACCTAAACGACACTGATGGATCCGAAAGAAGATATAGAGAAAAAAAAATCAAATAAAAGTGTAAACCCTCCAAATCGTGACAATTTGTCAAAATTTGAAATGGCGCGGCTCGGTAGATCAAGGACCTGCAACGTGCTAATAGGACACATATTATTTCAAAAGAGATTTTGGTTCTTATAACCAAATTGATTTTTGTCTTTAGCCTGTTCAAGACGTAACAGACGGCAGTTTTATGTATCGAGTAAAACGAACAAAAAACGCAATTTTTGTTTTTGTTTTTTTCAATATTGAAAAACCAGGCACAGTTTGACATAAAAGATTAAAGTAAAGGTTTGGTTCGGAGTCAACTTATTGCAAGCATCACGAAGCGTTACAAAAACATGATAAGGAACATGTAGTATGATGTGGGACAATAAACCATAATTTGCGCAAGCGCCAATATGTACCGCAATGCATCTTGGGTAACGGAGTTCAGCTGGGAAAGAAATCAAGTTTGCCAAGATGGACGCCGTGCTGTAGTTTACTTGTAACTATGCCAGATTGTACGTGTTGTGTGTACTGCATTGCTTCAGAATCAGCACGCCATGATGGTTGCCGATGTTGTTTTGACTCGGATTTCACCCAGAATCCTTTGCGCGCCGATCATTTATGGTCATGCGCACTGGGACATACATATGGGCGATTCGAGGACACAGCAAAAAAATCTGTCAGAGAATACACTAATAAGACTCAAACGAAATGTTATTTAAAATTTAAACCTTGGGTTCCGGCTCCCATAATTAGACCTGATGCACTGACGTCATCACGCCGCCGTCTTAGAGGTAAAACGATGGCGAAACGATGAACACGCACAGATTTGTATGCGCAGCAGCACAGGATGGTCTCTACGTGAGGTCAACCTACTCTATGATGTCATATGCTTAAGGTCTGATTACGGTATAGTTATCATTATTCCGGGTCAGCATGAACCGATTTTATACTCTACTGATCCAGATGGCGGATCAGCCGTACTCCCAAAATGGATCGTGCTGATCCGTAAAATTGGTCTGGCGTTCCGGAATCCGGGTTTGAGGTCATCCTGACCCAGAACGTTTCAGTAATTCAGGTATTGCCTTACCTTGAATAGTTTATAATAGCCCGGAATTTGAATAAAACAAAACATAAATAACCCGAATCTGATTTGCACACAGGACGCATCTTTCTGGACCCCGGTTGGATTGATGGATCTCCCCGAACTCACCATCTTGGTCAAAATCGTCTTTCCAATCCGAGTTGTGACCGCGGTCGACATTGAAACAGCCGTATGATAGTAAAAGCCTTGTCTAACGAGGCGGTAAAACCGTTCAATGACTGTCGTTTGACTTGGCAATTATGATTGCTGGATAGGGTGACATAAAGGCGACTTAATGGAAGGCGGGAGGTAAGATTACATGAGAAAAAATGGTCTTCACCATTAATCATAGATATCGTATTCCTTTGTTCTTAACACTACCGTTAGGATTTGTTCTGGATGACTTTCCAATACGCGATCTCGATGGGTGGCATTTTTATGTTGAAGTACACCTTCTGTCTTGAACCGTGGTTGCGTAAATAACTCGGCTATCAATTTTGATATGATCACGCGAGGAGATCAATTAAAGATCGAAGCGAGAAAACAAAATCAAATCCGGCCATCATTGTGTTTTCCCGATTGGCATAATAATGGTTAAACAACGATCTACCTTTTTGCGCTATATCAACAGACCACATTTCCAGTGTCAATGTATTTTACTGAACTTGTTTTTTTGTTTTGCGTGTTGCTGTTTTTTACTGGTCCATTTTATTTTTTTACCATCTAATTTCCGTGCTCAAAGAACGAAACGTCCTTCGAAACACACTTTTATTTACTGTATGGCAATTCATCATTACTTTACAATGTCTGTGCTATAATACGAAATTATCTACCGACGCAAATATTAACAATTAAAATTTCCACTCGTGTTTTTCCGTGGCACTTTGTACGATCTGATTACCGACGTTGTTTTTCCGCGAGTCATTTCGTCTTACACTTGCAGGGACTGATGAGCTCCCACTTTCCATTTGTGGTTTACAGCAATTCCGTAGTTCTATTTCCTAATAAGATAACCCCAAAATCTTGCGCTTTTTGGCAAACCAAATTTCCGTGTTACATAAAGCCAAATCTCCTCGTACCAAAAGAACTCCATGAAGGCCATTTTCGTGCCCACTCAGTCATTGCAAACGAGGATTAAATGCCACACGGCGACTCAATACCTTTTTTTGAGAAACCCCAAAGTACAGAGGGTGAAACATCAAATTAACAGTGGATGGAGAAGTAATTTTTATTAGATTTCCGTGATTAAGATTATCTTATTACGTCACGCCAGGCTACACTTTGTGATGTTGCTATACCCTGTATTGCTTAACAGCATTATAGCTTCTCCCGAGAGTGAAAATAAAATGTGAATAAATTTAATTGATCGCGCGTTATTATGACTAAAGGGATCATGTACCATAGAACACCAGTGCGCCTGCGTGCACGCTGTTGCCATTATTTGGATCTCAACCAAAACGAGGCTGCTGAGAGGGATCATTCAGTCTGGCTCTTAAAATTGTGTTATACAATGTACTCAGCATGATTGAACACAAGGAACAAAACAGATTTCAGTCAATGCACAAGATTTACAATCACAAGCTTCAACGTGAAAGTCCACTGGTAATATAAAGGTCGTCCCAGTACTGATTCTTGAGAAAAGTATTTTCCGTCGGAAATACTAAAAGTCTAGAAAATGGCCATTGGAGATCTCAGTTGCCGCAACCGAAATAAGTCTGAAAAGGACGACAAAGTTACTTTGAAAATTGAAGGAAAAACCACCTAAAAACGAGATCAAATTTCTAAAGTTTGGTTGTATCTTGTGTTTATTGACAACAAGAGTGTTGGGTTCAATATTGTCTTTTTTTTTACAAAAAAATGTAATTATCATTTCAAGAACTTATGTAGAGTCAACTACAATTGTGTAATCATAGAAAGTAAACCACATCTTGCTCCTTCTTTGCCATTTTTTGCAGATGTTTTAAAAATATTAACTCACCATCTTTAGGCTATCTTGAATTGCAGTATTATTAATCATAATTGTATAATTATAATTTGGGAGGCTAATCATCCTTACTGGCAGCTGAGAAGGACACGACTACCCGCGTGTTCGAGCCGCAGGTTTGCAAGGGTGCCTTTGGCAGCCAGCCACTTCGATTCATATTTGACCACGAAGCACAGCCAGAGATCGAAAGTGGTTGGTTTTTCTGGATGGCCCGGAGAAAACCCCTTGTGACACAGGGGAAAACCAACACACAACTCTACTCACATATGGCCCATAGCGGGGAATCGAACCAGGGCCACAGTGGTGAGAGGCGAGCGCCTCACGCACGAGCCACCCACGTCACCTATAGGCTTATGATTTATAAGCAAATCAATCAAACGTATACATGAATAAACTATATCACATAAAACGGATTTGAAATTATATTCTTCAATTTAACAATATGACTTAACAAAATGTTATCAGATGAGAACATAATGAAAAACATAGCAGCGTGGATATCTTATCTTATCAGATTAATAAGCAGGTGGGGAAAAACCACACAGAAAACCGCGTGAAGTTGAACTTGCATGAAATAAAATAGTCCGAAATAACGTTTACCCGTGTTTGTGTATAAAGCTAAAATTTAAAGGGAATTATCTCATTTTGTCGTAGGCTCAGGTTTGACTACCCACTGGCTGCTGAATGAGCCGCAACACCTTGTAAACCCTTATAAGGTGCTACATAAATGGGTCTCATAATTCAAAAACTTCAAAAACCTGTCGTAAAAAAAATGACAATAGTAAGCACCTTGAGTACCTAATTGCCGGTAGATACGTGCGCTATATAAGACTCCGGTATTATTATTATTGTTAATTACCCTATAAATCCTCGTTATAATGACACCTTGTTGAATTTTGATTGCAAAGAAACAGTATAGCATTTTCATCCCATTTAGAGCCAACGGCGAGGATAATGTCAAAGATTAGTATACGCATTGTGTGACCCAACATGTACATGAAGAAAAAAAACTGTGACAATTTTAGCTTAATCGGTCATCGGAGTCACTAGGAAATAGTTTAGAAAAATAGTAATAATAATAATAATAATAATAATAATAATAATAATAACAATAATTTATTTACCAAACACAAAAATGACACACGCCGGTGCTCTTTCCCAACATTTTGTTTTCTTCCAGATAGTTTTTACAATTTGTAAGGGCATTCAGGTTGGCTCAGTGGTTTTTTCCCTGCTTTTCACCTCTGTAACCCCGGTTTTAATTCCAGACCGTGGCCTTGCACGTGGATTGGGTTTTCAGTCCCTACCTGATTGCGTGATTTTTTTCTGGGTTTCTCTCCCACATTTAAAAATGACATTTCTTCATCATCTTCTGTACACTTCAGGCCTACGGGTGACAGTGCTAGCTTTTAAGATCCCACGGTTTCATTACCAGAAAAATTTATTAATAATAGTAATAATAAAATAATAATAATAACAATAACCTAAAGAGTTTTGCTTGTTTAGTTAAGATTTCAAGTCATGAGTGAAGATTAAAAAAAAAAGAACAAACGAATCGGATATTCAGTGGAGAAGGTCATTTGAGAACCTGACATTTCGACAAAATTAATACATTTTTATTGTGCTGTAAGTTGCCAAGGATGTGGTCAAAATGTATGAACTCCCACGTCTGAGATGTTTATTATAATAATGCAAAGATTGAACACACTCGCTATGAAAGAAATTTTACTAAAATCGTCAAGGTTGTTTTGACTTAAATCCACGTGAGCCATGCCCTTTAGTTTACTTTCACAAAGCCCTCCTTGGCGATTTACCACGAGCGCACTTGCTATCCGCGTATAATAATATGGCGAAAATTAAGAATAGGGGTTGAATTGATTTAATAAAAATGCTTGTTTAGAAACATCTATATGTATAGAGTTCGTATCCTGTAGGTCATTACGTACTATTGGGATATTGTGATAATTCTATTATGGAAATATAATATGATATAAAAATAAAGTGTTCGCGCAAGTGACTTGATTTTGTTAACTACGCTGGGTCGCAGGTCTTGCAATAATATACACTTATGGTTTATCTTTACAGAGTGGGAGATATGCTCAAAGGGCGTGTAATGATAGTACTTTTAAAGGTATAATTAACGGTATTGACGGTATTTTCAGCCAGTTTTTTATTTATTTTAAATTGATACAAAATGGATACTCTCTTAGATTGAAAATCACTCTAATTAGAATGAAAATCACTCTTTTTAATTGAGGCCAGGGACAAATCTTTTGCAAAATGTCCCTAGTTTCAATCACATAGAGTAAATTTGAATCGAAAATTTTAAGAGTGTACGGTGGAATGGGGACAAGGTCTTTTGAAAAGTGTCAAAATTGTACTATTAACCCTAGAATGGCTACGAGGATATTGATATCCTTTTAATTTCTCTTCTACAGATATTTTAGGCATTCGTTTTTAAGTAGTTTTAGGAACAATTGATGTTGACTAATATTAAGATGATAATTTATTTATTCAGACAAAGTTTAAAAAATAAAAACTCTAAATATCGAGAGAAACAAATTTTGACTCTCGAGCTCAAAAAAATATTAATAATAAATATGAAAACAAAAAAAACATTACAATAACAAACAAAAAAACTAACAAATAGCGAGACAAATTAACCTTACACATATTTTTTTACAATAATAATTATACGAGGTATTGAGGAACGCATCGACAGTGAAGCAAACTATAGATCCCATCACAAACACGATCTGCACATGGATGAAACCTCTTCGTGAAACCCTTGCTACCATACAAATAACGCACTGGTGGGTGCATTGCAGGGTTAAAACGTCCGTTCGACGGAAGAAATTTGAAATAATCCGGATGGAACTCGTCCTGCTTTATAGACTGAAGTACGTGAACCGTTTCCTGACTACCTTTTTTCGGAGAGACAGTGCATCGTTGTTCTTAAGTAATCCATTTTATGGTTTTCAGTAAGCAAACCGTAAAACCAACCTGTACAAAAATCATCAAAACCAATATTTTTATATCGGAGTTATTTCGATTGTGGTAATTGAAACAAATCAATGTTGATTTTTTATTTATTTATTGATTTATTTTTTTTTTATTGGGGGGGGGTGGTCTTTATCAGGTGCTATTTTCCTAACTTTGACAGTATTTCAGACGGAAACATTTCACTGGAAATAATCTAATCTTGTAATTTTTCTTTAAAACTGTCCCTTGAATAATCATCACATTACACATCACAAAGATAATAATATACGATGCATAGGGACAGGAAATCGACATAAATAGGTTTGCTTTCCTTCTCTTGAATCTACTTGTCAAATATTGAACATGTAGTCGCGGTCGTGCTGCTCTTTAAAAGGACTGTTTTGGGTTTGTTTTGTTTTTCGGTGGGAGACTCGAATTATCAGAGCGGGCAGCATAATATGTCCGCCTTAATCGACATTTGAACACACAAAACAACATGAAAGTAATACTCATTTCACGTGACGCGCGTGATTGCAGCGAATTCCCTGGTCAACGGCATGCGACAGCAACCTCAAGTAGATTGGATGCTGGGCACCAGCTTGCATTTATCCATTAAAAGAAGTGGTGTAATCATACGTGGATTTGTGGAAGATCAAGTCACAGAGGGGATAGATCGAACGAGAAGGATAGAGTGCAATGATTTACCTCGCTTGCAGTGTCTGGCAGGGGCCCTGTGCGGGTACACGTGCGCACGTCAGCGGTAGCCAGTGTGGTATCTCCTTCATCAGTAGCCGTAAAGGTAGCAGTACGGCACACCGCATTCAGTCGTACAGATGCTGACCCGGGTCCCCACCGTTGTACTCGTGGATCGAACTTAAGTGCGACGCCGTGAGGCTGATTGGCTGCACAGGGAAAAAAAGGACGAGTCGCTCCGTCTGCACTGGATCCGTGGCAGTGATGATGGAACTTTGGGGTAATTCCAACCGTTTTCAATATCATTTGCAAAGAAAATGACCGCGGGAAATGTATCGGAAACAGGCCTAGTACGACTGAAGAACGACCGGAGAGATGGAGAGCTGTCATTTGACGGACCGATCTTGATTTAGGTTGTGCTGCACAAGTGGAATTGACTATATTGCGCCTGGAAATTGCTTTCTCGTGTTTTTAAAAAACAAGTGTTTTTGGTTCATTTTGGGTTTGGCATTTTGGTTGAAGTGAGGTGCCGTCAGTCAGTCCCGGGGCACCCGATCCGAGTGCTGACACGAATCCTACCCAGCCTCCTTCCGGTCATCAATACACCCAACTTGACCAGTGGCGTTGAATTGAGAGTCTAGACAACACTAGTGAGATGTAGTAATACCATCCCCGTTGATCGAAGAGTTTCTTACAGAAAGCCCCTGTTGCTTCGGATAGATTATGAAACCAGATCCCGGATTGATAGACTTGTGTAATTTCCATATCGCTCTGTAGTAAGGATCCTTGCCCGCAGTGCACTGGTGTTGTCTTGTTTTAATTGCCTGCGGCCGTCGCATTCGGCCTGGGATTCTTATTACATTGCTTGCAGTGGATCGCTTTGAACATTTGGGGAGATAAACTTATCACGTAAACGTTGTCGAAGACATTTCGCTTTCTTGTCTTGCTGCTTTGAGTCAGCCCGAGTTACAACTCTCCTCCGTTTAAGAACAGCTTCAGCAATGTCTTTACCTAAAATATCAAGCGCTACGTCTCGTTGGCTCGTCGGCTTTCATGTCGTCAAGTACATTGTCCTGTTTTTCTTTGCTCAGCATGCTTTTTCCGCCCAGCTACAGCACGTCCGGGTCGCCGTGGTGTCCGACAACTCCGCCAACTTCTCCGTCTTTCAGGAGCAGGTGCTGACGGCCATACGAGAGGTGAACGCCTCTGAGCCCGGTATGCCCCTCCACCTGGGCCCGGTGGTGTTGTCCTCGCATCCTAATCCAATGGACGTATACCGACAGACTTGTGAACGGCTGGCCGGCACCGACGTCTCGGCGGTGGTGGTTCTGGCGAATGAAAGAACTCAGTTCAGCTTATCAGTAGCCGGCGGATTTCTTGGCGTTCCGGTGATCGGATTGAACAACCGGGCATTTGCATTTTCCAATAAGGTAAGTTTCGTTTAGAACAAAAAAAAAAAGAGAAAGACATTATAGAAAACATAGCTGTAAAAAATCTAACGTTTTTGTGATTTTTTTTATTTAAATAGTTCACTGATTTCAATGGTTTTTTTGTCTAGGCTTTTAAACGATGGATAAAAAGCAACCCAGTAATGGCTAGCACATTCGTCGATCATTCGAGGGTATCTAAAACGCATTAAATTCAACCTCGTCAAAGTAATTCTCGATTGAACGGAGTCGAATAAACAAGACAGAAAATCAGGGCCAAAAAAAAACCCGGTCAGGGACAGAGGAGTTTATATAGCAAGCGATTAATTTAAATGTATATCAATTTACATAGTTGAAACATTCGAAGAGTGGTAAATTCGGACGGCCATCCAAAGCCCCAGAGTAAACACAAGTAGAATTATGCAAATGAAATAATTTATCTGCGTCTACGGTTGGCTTTACGATTTGTATTAAATAAAAGAAACCCTTGGATCTTCTGGCGGGAAATAACCCAACGATATTTCCATATTTAACCGGCGGGAACGACGGACGTATTTTTGAGTTAAAAAAATACCCCCAGGTTTTAATATCTTAACTTATTAAGACTACAAAACCATAGGTCATTTCCTTCGTGTGGAATTTATTTTCAGGGCCAACAATCCCAGAGAATTTTTTATTTTTTTGGTATTAATTTTTTCTTTCTTGCATTATCCATTTTTATTAAAGATGAACTGTAAATCCTTCGTTGTGCACAAGTTTATTTTTTTGTTGCTTCAATCGGGTTTCGCTGATGAGTTATCTTCTGCATAAACTTTAGGGATTGAAAACTAAGAATAGATGGGGAAAGAAATAAAAAAAATCAGTACAAGTACGGTTTCATGCCGAAACATTTTAGCGTTGATAGACGAAAATATTTATATGATTTAAAACAAAAATCTTTAATGTTTTTTTTATAAACACAAAAAACTGGAGTGTGTTTTAAACTTGCCAGATACGGATTGCAAGTGTAGGGCTGGCGTCCGTGTTGGAGACAAATTTGTTGTCAATCAACGTCTAGAAGCACTCAATGTTTACAGTTTGAGAAATTGAAGTCATTAGCAACATTATTTCTAATTTGAATACATCTCGTCTAACTCGTCTAACATGTTAAATTTAAACTCTATCCATAGATAGATAACAATGTCAAGGGCGGATGCGCAAAAAATAGTCTGACCCCGTTTTGATCAAATTAAATTCTGCGTTCATAATTTGCTTATTGCGCCCTGGGAACTTTGCAAAGATGACGACACTCAATTATACAGAGAACGGTTAGCCCCAAAAACTGTAACACAGCAAGATATCAATTACAGACGGTTTTGCAGGTGAAAACAATATTTAAAAAAAGTTAAATTTGTTCTTAAAATGTATTCACAAGTATATTTAGGTTTAAAATTAAATGAGATAAATTATCATAATATGCAACCAAATCATTCGTCTTTCGTATATGATTTTGGTTTAATCTTTGATCATTGTAATTTCCCCCGGGTCTCTGAGATGCACGTCATTTTTTGTCCCAGAAAGCGACTCTTCGGGTTCTTTATTTTTAATCTCACCTCGCCAAGGATCAGGCTTAAACCTTGAATTATACGTTGCGTTCAAAAAAGTGATAAATGTGTCCCAGTTATGCCGGACGATCGATCGATCAATTTTATGGCAGATCTGATGATTTACCTGTGCTTAAAAATGGGACACCGTGCTTGGGAATTGTGTAACCCGGACACTTAAAACCCCAGCACGGAACGATCCGGAACAAATGTGATTATTTATACGGCAGTGGGAGAAATGGGGAACGAGAAAGAGCTAGCGTCCGAGTGTAAATTGAATAAAAAACGCCACGAGTGTGAAAATGATGCCGCCGAAAACGGAAACACTGACTCCGCTGTATCTATCGCAGGGTTAACAGCTAAAAACATGACGTTCAGAATCCGTCTGTTAAGCGATGCTATGTAGAAAACTGTCTGACATTAATCCAGAAGCGTTTGTAAAAGACCCGGAATAACTTGAAGAATGCCCCCCCCCCCCATTCAGATCAGTGTTAACCAAACCGAGGCTGGAAGGGGAAATAGTCGTCTCCTTTTTTGAATCAGCATTAACTATATACACAGGGAACACGAAAATATTGTAGTGGTATAAGCCTTTTCGAGACCTCGGCATGTGCTCCGGCTCAGGCTTGGGTTTCGTCAATAGTTTTGGAGCAGTGTACATTTTGTACGGTGTTTCCAAAATCAATCAGAGCCCGGAGCCGGAGACAGAACCTTAGCGGAGGTTTGGAAAAAACCTATAGAATGACAAGGTCTACAACCTATACGAAAATGCATTGCACGCACCGAACTGCTGATCCACACAATTAGAATGAAGTCGCAAACGGTTGTGGCAGCCGTGGCAGTTTAAATTTAGTTGTAACACACGTGCAAAGTGTTAGTAGAAGATGTGACTTTCTCAAGCTTCGGTTCACGTTAGTGGTAACGCAGGACCAAACTATTGGAAACCAATGGGAAACTGTTTTTATACCGACCTTTAGCAAGTACTTCAAAGTGAAACGTCGGTTTTGATCATGTTTCACCCAAGGACTTTCCTTGTTTATATGCGCCCGTGTGTATACCTAAATTTTTAGTTTTCCGTATATTCTGTGTTATCGATTGTATAATATTGTTTAAAACGAGCGAGGGTCTGGGAGTGTACATCTTATTCGATGACAGTTTTTTTTTATATTTGCCCTTCCCTGGACGGCCTCTGCTCGTATATTGTATTGTCCAAAAAACATTTTCAAATAAATAAATAAATAAATAAATACTTGCTATAAATTTACGTGTTGGATTCCGTTGGAAAACTCACGTCGTAATTATTTCATAAATGCTCAGAGAAAAAGAGCGTTACTATTTTTGAGTAAACCATACTCCAGTTTTCAATAAAGACATTCTAGTGGCGCAGCGGGAGGGGAAACAGTTGGGGGCAGCAGCGAAGCCAGGGTAAAATTTTAGGGAGCACAAGGGGTACACCATCTTTTGGGGGACGACTTCTTGCCATTTTAAACTGTAGTTTCCGTTAGCCTTTTTCCTAAACAGTCTTTCTCAGCGCTTTTGTGCCGTTTACTATTTTTTTTTTTATAGATATAATATAACCCTTATGCGGAGGTATAAAAACAACTACATTGTCTGCGTGTATAGAAAAGTAGTTTTAAAACATAAAACATTTTATATTGGTAATCTTTAATCTAAAAAGTCCATATTTCAAATGGTGGGGGCTCGGGGGGAGGGGGGCACAGGCATCAATTGGGAAAATGTGGACTAAAAGCCTCCTTATATTCATCGTTCATGAAGGAAGGATTTACTTCATACTCAAAGCTGATTTGCCACTGTATAATATTAATATCAAAATGCATCCCACGTGTTAGATGCCATTAGAGTATAACTTTTGAACATTCCGATTTCAGAAATTACAACCTTTCTAAATATTGTTACTTATTGTCTCACTACTTCCTGTTTAAAGGGATAAAGATTTGCCTATACAATGATGATGATGGCCGCGGGTTATCATAACGAAATTTCTCCCTCTGATATTATAGCTCAGCCGATTACAACGCTCTATTGAAGGCCGTAGATTCTTTTCATTGCCGTCACAATGTATAGTAGCATCTGGTCGGGTATCCACACCATAATGGCCGTGGTTATAAAGGTAATCATGAGTGGGTTTTGTGTGGAGGGGTCCTTGAGACATTACGTATAGGTTGCCAATTTGCACGCAATTACAGACGAACTACGCCCGTAATCTCACATTTCATTGTGACCTAGCACGATGTATCAAATTGAGAAATGATAAAAAAAACACCCTGGTTTGCCAACAAAGAAAAAAAATAAATCGTATTAGTGGAATCTCAAGATTATAGGAGACCCATCACCTACGAATTAGCAGGTTTTGACCACAATTGATTCAAAGAGAGTACGAATAACTTTAGATATACAAATATCTTAGACCTATCCACGACAAACCCGCCCCTAAACATATTGACCAATCACAGCATTGGCTACGTCACCACTGTACACGACGGCAGCACCATGTGCGTCTCTTCAATGCCACACTGCACGACATGAACGGATTTTCCAATATGAGTTAATCGTGTCGGACTTTTGTCGGACTTTCGGTGGTTTGGCCAATGCTGTGATTGGTCAACTAGTAAGGGGCGGGGCCTAATGGATCGGCCAATTCCGTAACTTAGTGCATACACACTGTCACTATAGACCCGCTTATATATGACGTCACAAGCTCAAACAGTGCCCCCACTGATGTCCAGGGAAGACCCATCATTGGCTGAGAGTTGTGCGTGGCGAGAGCGTGCATATTTTCATTGCTTGACGATCTCAGCCACGGAGAACTATGCAAGGGATCTATCGTGTGAATGATCCCGACCAATTTGTGTATACAAGTAAACCGCGAATACTAATTTGCCAACTTCACCACTGTAGTATACTTTATCTTGATACAAAGAGTAAACGTACCGGGAGCAGCTGCTTTCGTCAGCTCAGTGCATATTTTCATAATAATCGAAAGGGTCTAAAAACTAAATAATGACTTTAAATCAGAAAAAATAATGATTAAACACCACGGATGAATGTTCTACAAAATTCGTGTCTATCGTTTGCCAAACAAACATTTCAGGGTAGCAGTGTGACAAATAAACGCAATTAACCAGGTGGTTCAAAAGATGTTAAACCAATTTTATGAAATTCATTATTTTACTTAGAACCATTATAGCACTGCACCGCCGTTTTACAAACTTCACCAAGGGTTGTACCTTTATTTAAGAATATTTAATAAACGAGCTACTGACAGCCGTTTTTTGCCAACATTCCAAAGATGTTTACCTTATCTGATTCAAAGAGAGAAATCGCATCTCAAAACATGCAGGAGCAGCGTTACAAGTACTCTCAATGTCCACTCTGAAAGGATATTCCACCCCACGGTATGTTTTTTAAATACAATGAATAATACAATTTAGAATGCATTGATGTTCCTCCGAGAAATCAATTATACGACCGTTAAGAGAACATTTTCTCACTCACTACGTCATTATGGGTGTATCTTATAAATAACTTTTCAAAAGGGCGTGTGAGGTTGTGAGAATCACCTGTCTTATTAACGCCAGGTGCACGTCTTGCCTCGCATACTACATTCTTGAACCCCGTCAGCTGTTTTCCAATCGTCCGGTCGTTATTATTCCATACGCAAATCTCAAAATATACGTGTTTAGGTAAGGGGCATGCAACGTTTTACAAGCAACGAGCGGAGGCAAGGTCGGACAGCCAGAGGCATGAAAAAGTTTGAAGATTTCAACAAAAGATCAATACAATTTCTTCAGTGAAATGACAGGAACATGTGCTACCAACACGCCCCATGACTCAATCGCAAGAGGGCGCAAACGTTATGACGTCATGAGTTAGACAATGGTTTACAATGACGATCAGGAAACGTGGACATCATTTTCAATTAAATCACTTTTTGACATGCTAATTTTCTTGTGCAATTCCTGAAAAAAGTACCAGGCTGAAACGATCAGTGATGCATCATATCTTTAACGTGCTAGCTGTGCAATCAAGTTCAGGTTGATTTTGCGAAGGAAAGTCTCTTTAAAAGGAATTAGTTGAGAGCATCATTTACAAAACGGCGTGTCTTCGGGGATCATTTGTTATCGTGAACATTGTGCAAGAATGAATACAGCATCTTATTTACTCCACTGGTTTTATTGAGGAATATTCGTACTACGTGTTTTAAACTCGTAGCAGAGACTTAATTACCTATCGGGTATACCCCAGAGGTCAACGGCTCGGTTTAGAATTAATAGATAATCATGACAGTTCAGAGTTTGATTGCTGTGTTGTTATGTTGTGTTCAAAAAAAAGGAAAATGAAAAGAAAATAAAAAAAAATAGTGAAACTACCGGATGATTGGATTTAGAAGCTTAATGCAAAAGAATAAAGATAATGGTTATGGAACCACATTAGTTAAAACATTTACAAATTCGACACTCTTCTTTAAAGGCATAAACACCTGTTTTAATATTAATAATAATATGCAGTTCTTATATAGTGACGCTAGTTAAAACATTTACAAATCCGACGGGGCTGTTTTCTTTTCATAAACACCAATTTTAATAATTATATTAATGTGCAGTCTTATAAATACAGTGCTTTATCACTCCCAAAAACGTCTCAAAGCGCTCATTATTTTTTTCTTCTGCAAGGACTGTGGAGGTATGTTCCAATTATAACACCCATTTTCTTTACATAGCACCACGTAATGGTTTACAAGGTGCTGTGGCGCAATATGCAGCCAACCATACCCAAAAAACACTGGGTACCTAAATGTACCCGGGCTACAATAAGGTATAGTGTCAAGGGCTGTATTTTAGTCTCGGTCTTCTTATAGGTGCATCACAAAACACAATCAAAGTCCCTTCAGACAGGCAATGATTATAAGAAGGGGAGTCTGGTGTGTGTGTGTGCGGGTGGGTGTGTGAGCATGTGCAGGCATTCAAACCGAGGACTTTAACCAAATGGATCCGGGTGTTCCGACCAAGCGAGGACGTCCTCGCTTGGTTTTCGTGCACAAAACCAATTGGGACGTCGCTAAAAAAAAAACTAAGTCCAAACAATGGGAGAACAAAGAGAAGTCCTCAGTTTACACCATACACAAACGTAAAATAAAGTAAAATACCATAATTAAATCGAATCAGTAAAAATGTATTGCACTTCATTTTAACATTGCACCGAAATACATCTCTACGCGGATACTTGTTCATTTTTAATTTAAGTTTAAGGAATATCGAGTAATGACTCTGAATGCCAGGGGAAAATGTAACACGTCACCGGGAAGCCGCAGTGGTGTCAACGCCACGGATTGTGCTCAAAGGCAATGCTTGCACACATTAAGATAAATGAATCTCCCGAGAGATTTCCATCTACCATAAAAAGCAACATATAAATAAAACTTAGGGGGAAATGCAAATTTCCGATCTCTGTACTTCTTTCAAGTCTTATAAGCCCCAGTAGTGCACCCATTGTACTTTTCTTCGCTCTTGTTAAACAAGCTTAAATAATGTACCGGTAACACTTTAAACAATTTGACAACACAACTTGTAAGCGAGATTGCCAAAAGGGTGAAGGTTTCGAGAGAGTTTGATAATTTGTTTCTTTGACGATTGTGTTGGGGGGGGGGGGGGTTACCACTTCTTGCTCAGAGCATTACGTCCACTTACGCCGTGTCAGGATGGGTGGGATTTAATTAAAAGAAACCTATCGACTGTAACCTGTTTTGTGTGTGTAAAAAAAAATAATAATAAAATAAAAGGAAAAACATATGTGTTATTTGATCGAATTAGCAACTGAGATGGGAATGTGTGAAAATATCTCATGCTGGGCAACATGGGTTTCATAGGCACCATACTAAATGCAACATGATCACATGATTAAATGTATTATATATAATTGGTCATAATGTTTAAAATATATAGGTTTATATATATAATAATATATACAAAAAACTAGAAATTCCGCAAGGTCATTTCTACATAGATAAATCTGATATACTGGACATCGTGGACATTCCTCCGTAGGCAGTTCGTGAACAAGAGTGTAGGCATTGACGCATGATTTCTCCATACTGCACGGTCCTGGGCCATCTTATTGATCTGTAAATAGTGTTCTCTACTTTGTATAAATACCATTAATTCGTCGGCATTTTTAATTTTTCAATTTCTTTTCTCCCAAGCACTCAAATTAGCCCTACAGCCCAAAATACGTGTTTTTAGAAAATCATGCTTGAATTTGAACTATTTGTCCATCTATGGTTTTTCTTTTTAAGTTTACTATCAAAATAAAGCTAAATTATTCAGTTATGCTTAGTAGTGTTGATTACGAAACTGTTACGTGTATAGGCCTTGAAAATGTTAACAGCATTGAGAACATCAAGGATTTGCAATATTTTGTGATTTTCTGACACATTTTTCACTTCATAAGAACGACGAATGAACCAGTCCGTCTTCTTTCTTAATTTATGTTCCCCTGAAATCTTCAGTGAAGATTTCCTTTTGAAAATGGGTCTAAGAAACTTCTGTCTTGGCTCAACAACTTTAAACAAGCCCGCGAAATAATCTGTTAAGCTTTACGAAAAAACTCCTCGCTAAAACTTCTTTATAAGGCATGCGAAGTTTTACAAAATAAGCTTCGTGTGAAAGGACAGCTATGTTTAACACGTCCAACATTCATTGCGAAATTTTCGCAGACTTTTGAGATATTTTGTTGGAACATAGGGGTGTCGGAACAGTTACCACTCCTCACGGCAGTCGCACGGGGCATGGAATGCGGTTAAACACAGGTTCGTGTGGAGGCACCGCACGATATTTGCAAGTTCGAAAAACTGAAGAAGGGATCGTCATGGATAACAAACATCCCCAAACCACTGCGAATTTGCTGCTGAATACTGAAGAGAAGAAAAACAAAAACTATGTCACTGAGGCTTTTCGCAAACCCATGATAGAATATTTGACCCTTTCAAAAATGATTAAAATGTCAGTCTGCAAGATGATATTTTATGCGCACTTGGGATATTTAACCAAGAAGTCCTTCGTGGGTTTTGTTTAATCTTTGAAAATGTCATCCGTTTCGCAAAGAAACTAAACTATCAAATGTAGAGTCTTCCTCTTAGTGTTGCCCTTCAAAAAAGTTTGGATGTAAAACATTGTCCCCTCGGTGCTTTCAGGGACGTCATTACGGGATATCTAAACAGGTGCATCAGGTTGGATATACTTCTGTCAAGATGGACCTTCCCGCCGTTCAATTCTATGTAATCAAACCGAGACCGGAAGGACAAATAGTCTGGTCCCTTTTTGATTATCAAGAAACAGTAATCAGATGATTGCTAAATGGATACACGTGGATTACGACAAAATGTATTTTCCTCATCGGATACTGGCCTAATACAGCCCGTTCATGTGTCATGCGAGAATGCAAATGCGAGCAGTGACGTAACTAATGGGGGTCGCGTGCACCCCTACCAGTTGATGTCCGTGCCCCCCCCCCCCCACCAGTTTGAAATCTAGACTTTTGAGAATAAAAAATACAAAAGTGACATGTTACATTTTGTAAGCTTTTATGTAGCATTTCAATGTTTTTGTGTGTGAACTATTTGCTTTTATTTACATGCAGGTAGCGTATTTGTTTTTACCTCCATGTCAGATTATCTTACATAAAATAGTAAACGGCTTAACAAGAGCGCTGAAAAGGGGCTTGTTTAGGAAAAGTGAAAGATTTTAATTGGCCAAAAGTGCCCCCTACAAGAAATGGTGCCCCCCCTTGTGCCCCCCTAAACTTTTACTCTAGTTTTGCCGCTGAATGCGAGGCGACTTCGGCGCCACAAATTTGTAACGAGCAATATTCGCTCAAGTCGAATGTTGGGCAACTGTTGTGAAACATTGGCGACGAATGTAGGGTTGTGACGTTAAATTTTCTTTGCATTCATATTCGCACCCAGTTTGTACCAAGCTTTCTCCGAAACTTGTTTTTATGCAAAAATGAAAGTTGGTAGAGCGCCAGAACATTAATCTGGAGGTCGCAGGTTCAAATTCAGCTCTATTGTCAGTTTTTCTTGTGTACATGCCAAAATTAAATTAAAACTTAGATAAGATGAAAGATTAAACACTGCTTAATTTTAATAAAACACACAATTTTCATAAAACACATTATTTATTTGAATAACAATTGTAAAATGTACATAAACACTTCATTGCCGGAGCAATCTTATAATGGTCGCATAGTTTGTTATACTTTCTACCTGTTTAAAATGCTGATTCAAGCATTCAAACATTTGTTTCCTGAAATATTAAAGCATTATAGATTGAAAAACATTTTAGGATTTAGTCAATACCACGATTTAAATATCTAAAACTGGCAATGAATTTTTACGAATCTAGAGTTAACATGAATAAAGTGCTCGTATTTAGTAAATCTCCGCAAGGTTCAAAAACTTGTATGTATACATCAGTACAGGGCGAATGTTACATGACTGTAATTCACCACGTAGTTGCATAAAGATTCGTGTACCGTAAGGGTCAGTGTGTGGGCAGCGTATTGTTAAGCTCCGAACCCCGGGGGATGCGGCGCGTGGGAGCCCGTCCCGACGTCCCGGCACTTCCCGCTCTGATTTCCCTCCGGAGATCCACCGTGAGTCGAGAATCTTTTTGTCCATGCACACATTCAAACACACACATACATCACGCACACCCAACCCTACAAACTCTCTTTACTTCATTTGTCAGAATTGAGAGTACCTTTTTTCCTTTTCCAGTTTGTTTGATATACTAAAAACAGACTTCAATGATGTGTTAGACGGGGTTATGGCCAATGCACACGCAGGTTGATTTGTTTAAACTAGTTATCTTTACTGTTACCTGTTTTTTTTTCTCCACAAAGTGACTGTATAATTACGTGATTTGACGTGCAACCAGAGTACGTGCATAGCAACTGATATAGTAATGACATTAATACATGTGCTTATAAAACATCATTTTGTATGTGAAGTCAGTTGTTAATGTTGATTCTACCTGCAATGTTCTCTGTGAGCAGACGCGTATTCGGTGCAACTTTGCTTTTATGAGAGTGTAGGCCTATTAGTTTTAGAATTGATCTGCATCTTCTGTATGTTGTGGATTTTGTTATACAAAGGCTCATTGGACATGGTTAGGGTGCCAGTCATACCTACTGTGTAATAGGAAATATTGGTGGCTTACAGAGTGCGGACGGTACCACGAGGGCCGTTTCGACACCCTAGTACAAAAGGAACCTATAAGTAATGCATGAAAAACAAGTTTAATGGTAATTAAAAAGCACTCATTAGTGAAAACGGAATGAAAAACAAAAGAACACAAACATGTTGAAGGACTATTACCCCGGAAGTATTCCAATACTCTGCTTATTGGAGCGACATGTCCTCTGTAATCGTGGCTCAAAAAAAAGTAAGGTCTCGATTATGTCCCATCATAGCAGTACCTTGCTTTTTTGGAGTGGCAACATGTCCCCTGAGTGGCTGAAATGTAAGGGTGTGGTCATATCCCAGGCATTGCAGTACCTTGCTTTTTGGAGTGGCAATATGTCCCCTAAGTGGCTGAAATGTAAGGGTGTGGTCATATCCCAGGCATTGCAGTACCTTGCTTATTGGAGTGGCAACATGTCCCCATAAGTGACTGAAATGTAAGGATGTGTCATATCCCCAGTCATTAAAGTACCTGGCTCATTGGAGTGGCAACATGTCCTCTTACAGCCATGTAAGGGTGTGGCCATATCCCAGTTATTGGAACACCTGGCTGATTAGAGTGACAATTGGAGTGGCAACATGTCCCCTAAATGGCTGAATTGAAAGGGTGTGGTCAAATTCCAGTCATTGCAATACCTGGCTCATTGGAGTGGCAACATGTCCCCTTAATAGCCATGTAAGGGTGTGGTCATATCCCAGTTATTGGAACACCTGGCTGATTAGAGTGACAATTGGAGTACCTTGCTTTTTGGAGTGGCAACATGTCCCCTAAGTGGCTGAATTGTAAGGGTGTGGTCAAATCCCAGTCAGTGCAACAACTGGCTCATTGGAGTGGCAACATTTCCCCTTAACAGCCATGTAAGGGTGTAGTCATATCCCAGTTATTGGAACACCTGGCTGATTAGAGTGACAATTGGAGTGGCAACATGTCCCCTAAGTGGCTGAGTTGTAAGGGTGTGGTCAAATCCCAGTCAGTGCTACACCTGGCTCATTGGAGTGGCAATATGTCCCCTTAGTGGCTAAATGTAAGGGTGCTGTCATATCCCAGTTATTGTTCCGCCTGGCTTATTAGAGTGACAACTTGTCACCAAGTTGAGGCATGATCAGCTTCCAGTTCGAAAAATATCAGTGTAGAGTCTGCCTAGAAATTTTCAGAAGAAAAAAACTCACTCTGAGATGTTCCGACGGTTGAGAATTGATATCCTTATAGTCTGTTGACGGCAGGAAACATGCATCAAGCGCAAACATTTTAAAATAGCAAAAAGTGGAGATAAACCAGTTTGATGTTATTCATAGCTCCAAACAAGATTAGAGTTGACCCTGTTTCATGGTGAAGTTTGGGAGAGATAGCAATCAGGAGAGTCAGATTATTCTGCCTGTTTAGGTTTTAGGTCAAACCATACATGAGCGCGTCTCTTTGCAGAGTGAAAACTGAGGTCGCTTGGTAAAAATCATGAAGTTAACGCGCCAGCTCCAGATAAATTTGCATCGCGAAAAGGGGGCCTTTGCGAAACTTGGTTGATTTACGATCAGGCTTTTGTATGAAGTTTTTTTTTTACCTACTACGGAGAGGACATTTTGTCTTAAATGCATCTTTGGAATACCCAGTAACTATAATGGCCCTTTCAACATCACGGCTTTATCTTCAGCTTCGGTTTTGCTTTCGGCTAATAGGCTCCGTCTTCAATTTGAAAATCCTATGCTTTTGGAAAGTGCTTTTGGTGCCCATGGTGTGGCAGAAGCCAAAGCCGTCGTTTCGAAAAGACACTGCCTTCCTAACTAACTTTAATCTGCGCTTTTGCTAACAAATAATTGACTCGGCATTTCGTGACAAACATTAGTAAAATATCTAAGTGTTGTGTTATTTTGAGTTCACTCAATATTTGGTTGGAAGAGATGAAGGCCAGCTGACCTAGCGGAGAGATGACCTGTTTGATATAACCTCACAGTTAGGGCAAGACAGATGCGTTTTCTCTGCCTCCTGAAGGAGGTTCTACTCTGGTTTTCACCGGGAGAGTACATCACCCTTCTCATTAAAGGCTGTCACGGATGCAACGGTGTGAATTCGCCAATCCTTGTCCCGCCCTGTCTTTGGTGTCGACTGTCGCCTATTAATGACGTCACACATTCTCAACTTCACGTCTCTGCGGAGTACCTGTGTTATTCTTTCATTTATCCCTGTATTTCACTTCCCCCCCCCCCCATAGACTTTGTACACAAGATTCCTTGTTGAGCAAGTCCCTCTTTGGAATTCCCGTGTGCAGACATGTTGTTCAGTTGTCCCCGTCTTCTGTAAAGGTGCCGAATCTAGGTTTACCGAGTATAGGGGCCAAACTATTTCAAGTTGTATTGTTTAAACATCACCGAGGTCCAAGAAGACTTCATCAGCCAAGGTTCCTTCGGTCTGTCTGATTCCTCCAGCCTCTTTCAACATCTCCCTGTTGCTTTTCCATCTGGTTGCCTCTACGTCTACGAACCGTGCACTGGATCCTTCGTGGGTGACACCGGCCAGCGTCCTCTTCCCTAGTCTTTAATTAAAGTCGTTCCCACCTCGATCCCGACGGATTACGGAGCCCCTGACATTCACAAGAATGCGGTGAGAATCAAACTCATGCAATCTTAATGCGAAACGACACATCTGAATCCGCGGGAATGAGGTCTAAATGTCGATTGGTATTTTCTTAGTGTCGTCATGCGAGGTAAATCTCCTAATATGCGTGCAGGAAACACAGGCTATTACAGATGAGTGAAAACAGACCCTGCCATGAACTAGGATTGGAGGCAAGATGGACCCAAAGCGCTTTAATTCTGAAATCTCATCACCGTAGGAATTTGATCATCGCTTCGGTTGAGAAAGGGAGAATTTGTAGACCGCATTGAAGACGTGTTTTTATTGCTTAAACTTAGGATGTTGTTCAAAATGTAAACCGCAGTGAACTGCGTGGCAGACAGGAGACACGTGCAAGTAAACAGAGGGGTGGAACACTCTCAAAAGTGCCAGGTCAGGAATCGACCCAGCGAAGGGTCAGTGTATGGGACATTCTCATTTCTGGGTCGGCATGACCCGTTCGTTTGGGTCAACATGACCCCAAATCTGAGTCAGTAAGATGTTGTTGACCCTGATTCCGTATCAACGGTTGACCGGAAAATGTGTATGACCCCTACTGACCCCTTCTTGATTCTCCGGGTCAATTCTGACTAGCTACTTTCCAGAGTAAGGGCTTCAGCGTTAAGGGAATGGGCTTTGGACATCAACGGGCGAGTGCTTTTCTCCTGGTCTGTTTTTGAAAAGCTCGCGACAGTGAGAAACCCATCTTAAAATCATACGCTGGATATTCTTGCTTAAAACTGTGGTACTGCAGTGGTACTTCAGACGATTAAAATAAGTGTTTATAAGCAAAACAAAGCTGTTAAACGCTTAGTGGGAAAAATGTTATCGGAAAAAAATTCATTTTTAGAATAGATTTTTATTTTATTTGTGTATACCCCGACCCTGGTTAGCTTGGTTGTATAATTATATTGAATATTCATCATATATATATATATATGTGAGGTCAATGCGATTTGCATGGTAGTTTCTGAGAATGTGCGGGAAACAGTGAGTTTCTGAGTTTGTTGATGCATTTGTTTTATTTTACAATCTCGCCGAGCCTCGGTAAAGTAATCTGGAAGAACCGAAGACTGTATTGTGAGTTGCGGGACAGACGCGTTTGACGGACCGTGATAAATCACGTTGAGCAGGCGCAAGCGCTCGTGTGGAATTCAATCACTGATGACCTCAATTAAGATTGTGTTTGTCTTCTTCAAGACTACAGAAGAACGAGCTGTATCATTGTTCAGCCATTTTGTTTTCAAAATCTTCACTATTCACCATTTCCACGCTTGGATTGTTGAGTCTGGGAGCAGTGGATTCGACAAATAAATAAACAAACAAACCTTCACTCCATTCCTTCTTCTGTTTACTTTCATGTAACCAAACCGAGGCTGAGAGACAAAATAGTCTTGTACTTTTGAGGAACTTAGAACTGACCAATCGTTTTGACTGTATGCATATATAGGAAATCATACCAAGATGACTCCAGCACGATAAAGGTTTGTTGGATTAAGCCAAAACTGGGCCGAATTTCATAAATACAATTTCATGTAAAAACAATTGCTTAGCACTGAAAAAAATCTTGCATATCTACAAGCCAAAAACACCGCATACTGTATAATGACTGGTTCCCTGCTAGCATATTTCTGCTAAGCAGAACAATTTCGAGCACCATGTACTCGTTAGACATCTTGATTAAATTGGGGCCCAGGTCCAGAGGAACTTTAAAATCTTTCATCCAAGCTGTAACTCCGCGTGCCCTCATTTATCAGATAGCTTTCCCTCTTTCCGTTGAAGCCTCACCCCCCCCCCTCCCCTATGTGACGGACCTAGGATTATATGAAACTCTTCGGTAATGGAGCAAGGACTAATCAAAAGTGCCTTAAGGCATTTTTCAATCCAGAAGCAGCACTGCTTGTCACACTCCCATTCATGAAATAAAACAGATAGACATCGATGTATTAAATAAACACGTGATCAGACTAGTATTTTTTTCCCAGCCTCGGTTTCGTTATAGCGGTTCGGATAAAGAAAAAACAAGATGGCCGCAAACAAACTGCTTCTTTCAAAACCAAAGGCGAGTTCTTCCTCCTGTAGCGGCAGCGTTTTTTGTTTTGTTTTTTTCATCTTCTGCACCTTAACTATGGAACGCTTTACGTATTCATAACCACTTTTGTAATTCGATTGATAACGTTCAAAAATAATTGTTAAAGACTTTCTTATTCGCATCTGCTTACAACGTATAATTAAAAAAACAAACTGTTTTGTTTAATCCGTTGTTTTTCCCTCCTCGGAATGGGTTATACAAACTGCGCATTATAAATGATATGATTTTTTGTTGTTGATGTAGCTGCTTTTTTTAAGACGAAGGGAAACCTCATCAAGGTCATGTAGAGAATTGAAAGCTCAATCCGCATGCCAGGTTCGTATAGTGGAGAGTCGGAAAGCAGTCCAAATGAGATCAAAACTACGGGGAATGCAACATATACTAAAAAACCTCCCGATCGATAAACATACGAGTGCATCAGACATTATTCACACTTTGTTGGTATTTACTCAAAAACAAGCCCCTCATCCTTTTTCCAACACTAGATTACAATATTTAGGGTCAGCAGACGCCTACGAAATATGACCAAAAAAATAGGTCAGGCGACCAAAGCAAACAGTCAGCGTGTGGCGGAAGTGCATTCAAGTTTGTCTATGAGCGGAAATGAAAAAACGCCGTGAAAGTCGATCATCTATTTATTGAATGTTCGTCGCTACTCGCTGGAATCGATACTCATATTTAAAGTGACCTGCCATAGGGACCGTGC